>JAKCPI010002182.1:0-36474 GCA_023213315.1 Euborellia annulipes | reverse complement strand
TTTAATTAAATTTGCAAATAATATGCCTACTCTGCAAATATACTTAAGAAGTCAACTTTAGGCATCTGAGAATGTTGAGATCTTTGTATAATTAATTTTTATCCTCTTTATAATAAAACTTGAGATTAATTTCTCTCTAATAATCGTCTTTTCTCAAAAGACTATTCACAAATATTATTGAAAAAAAAATAAATAAGTAGTAGTATATAAAAAATAATAATTTATTGTTGTGTGCTTTATTCTAGGTCTGGCGACTGGCTAGCATCAGTTTCGGTAGCCCATGATGATGGTAGTTAGGCTACCGAAACTGATGCTAGCCAGTCACCAGACTTAGAATAAAGCACACAACTACTAAATTATTATTTTTTATTGTTTTCTTGAACCACAATACCTTGGTCAAAAACCGCAATAAATCTTCCACTTCATGAAATAGTATTTATAATTGCGCTAATCCAATATAAATCACAATCGATTAATAATCTTAAGTTAAATTAAGAAAAATTTTGCTTGATTCATGATCCAGGTAAGTAAAATTGGTGAAATTTGAATAGGAAAGAAAATCAGCAAATACCAGACCTTCATACTTTCAATTAATGGCAATTTAGGAAATTAAAAGGGAAAAAACACTTATCCCCTCCCCCTTCTCTCTTCCAATCATGCAATTGAAGAAGTTTTTACTAGTCTTGAAAAGTATGTTTGAAAATATTTTAAAAATAAACATATAAAAGAAAAAATATATAAATACACCGTTAAATATCTTTCTGCTGTTTTGCGACTTGAAAAGATCGTGTTCAAAGTTAAAATTAACTTTAACCATAGAGAAACTTTAACTTTAACAGACGGCCGAGGTAGATTCAATGTGGAGAGCTTTTTTCTTTTAATTATTTCGGTCACCTAGCCCTGTCTCTATTTCTCTAAATTAGTTGATAGTCAATATAATAAAGAAAAAAAAGGGTTCGGGAAGCAAAACCTCCATCTTTAAGACACGAGGCGAAATCTCTAAGGCTGAACACACACCAATTGAGCAAAAACGTTTTGTCCAAGAGGGTTTTGGTCAATTGGTGTGCGTTCAGCCTAAGCCAGCTGAAGAACTTATAAAAGTATCGGTTGTACTGTACTGTAGTACAAAACAGTAAAGTGAAGTTGCTGACTATTTCTTCTTTATTTTTTCAAGCCATGGTGTTCAAATTTTTTGAATTGCGTTAGCGGCTCGTCAAATTTTTATTATTTTCCGTCTTCTTATTGTTTATGCAAATCGTATTTTGAATATTTACGAAAAATATTTATTTTTTTGTTGTCCATTCAAATAAAACGTTTCCATTGGCTATAATGAATATTTCGATCTGTTTTTTTTTTTTTTGCACCTAAGTGGGTTGGTTTATTTATATCTAAATATTTATCCTGAACTCGAGTTTATTTGTTCCTTTCTCAACATGTCCGTCCGTCTGTCCATTTCAACTGTCGAATTTGTAGAATGATGAATGGAAAATGGATTATTCAAAGCAAATGAATCTTCGCTTTAAAATTGAATTAAATTCACATTACTAGAAGATAATGAACCGAATTAATTTATATAACAACCACCTACTGATAAAGGGCAAGAATGTTTATTTGGCTCGGTGTTCAATTTCGGTTGGAATTTCTCCCTATCCAAACACGGTGGAATTATGAATTTGTTGACTTACTGATTAAATTTGCATATCATTGAATACCTTTTAAATGGTTGAAATGAATTCTGAGTAATTATAACAAAATCTAGGTAGAGTCTCACCCTATTTTTAAATTTCGTTTGAAAACATGTAAATGTCGAATAGTCATCAACATTAGGCGAGGCCAAGTACGTCTTAAACTCAAAGCAGAGAATGGAATCATTTAAATAAACTCAGCAATTAATGGAACGGATTATCGTAAAAGAGTAATTGTGTCTGGCTAAAGAGTAAGCTAATGAATAGAAGTGAATGAAAAAGTTTTATTTCTCTCTAAGTGCTTAGATATACAATAATAGGCCTGTATTTATAAGACTCATAGGTACTGTCGGAGCCACAAGTGCCTGATATGCTCCAGAGTGAAGCCTTGAGCTTAGGCAACCAAAATGCTTAGCCGACGTGTTCTCTTTAAAGTAGCTTTTCCTCTTCAGTTTCTGAGTTCCAAGCTCTCAAAATGAAAAATATCTATGAAAATATGCGCATCTTTTTAGATAAAATAAACTACAACCGATACAAATGGGAGATATGTGGGGATGTAAAAGTTATAGTAATTTTACTTGGACTTTAACGAGAATTCCCAAAATATAGCTGTTTTCTTTGTTTGTGGGACAATTTTGCAGTGTTACGAAAATTTCGCCTGAAAAAAGTTAATTTCAACCGAGATCTTAAAGAGCCACTTGTAGATCCTAAAAATGCGCTTTTGCTTCCTCTTCACATTAAACTTGAAGTCTTGGCAAACTTTGTGAAGGCTAGAGAGGTGATTTTTAGACAATAATATGGATTCAAATTAATTAATGAACCCGAAAAAGGCTACAAAACGTTTGTTTGCCATATGTCATTAAAAATTCTCTTGCCCCATTCTCATTTATCATTTTTTCCTAAGATTTTGGGCGCTTTTAGCGACGAACAGGGTGAAAGGCTCCACAAAGATACCAGAACAATGGAAATTCGATATCAAGGTCCATGGGATCCAGCCATGTTGGGACATTAATGTTGGTTTTTAGAGAGACCCCTCTTAAAAGGGAAAAATGGCGTTAGAGTCTTTCAAATAAAATTTTTTTGATGTTTGCTATTTTTTTAGATATACAGGCCAAAAAAAACCTGTAAAATCATTTTTTCAATAAATATTAAGCTGTTTTCGTTTACATGAAGTTTGTTGAATGTAACAAAAAACCTTACAACTTTTTTATGACCATTTTCGGATTTAGATGAATCCATTCTGCTATAATATGCTATTCAGTTTTGTGTTACTAAAAAAAAAAAAAAAAGATTTTCTCGGCCTCTGTTATTTATTTAAATTCTTTAGACATAATTCTCATAGTAATTTAATTAAATGGATTGATGTCATATTAATAATTTTAAATATCAGAAATAATAATTACCTACCCTCAAGGTTTATTTTAGAGGGGATTATTGATATATTTATTATATTAGCTTGACAATAAAATGTTTAGAGTGCTTTAGCTAGCTGGTAAATCAAGAGAGAAATTAATTAAATTTTAATGATAAATTCCCAGTAGTCAAATTGTTTAGTATGTTGTTTTTGGACTAGATAATCAATGAATATTGAAAATAAAGTGAAATTTTTACTGTAATTTGATTTTTTTTTTTGAGTTTTCGGAATCTCAGGCCATATAGACTTGAAACGATATTATCGTCGGTCCAGTACAAGACTGGTCTAACTCAAAAAAGCGATTGTTCAGGAGAGCCGTTCAAGTTTCAGTTTTCCTTTCCGTTCATAGCCGTTGCCTGCGTTATCCGATTGCTGAAATTTTGCACGAATCATCACACTCATAGAACTCTCCGATTCATTTCCAAAGGTTTTTCCCACTCTCAATACTATTATTATTATTTTTTTTTTCAGGGATTTTTTTCATCTATTAGATGGTTAAAAATTATTTAAGGTAAAATAAAACTCATTTTATTTTACAAAAGGATTACATTTTCTTTTTATTCCCTTGGGAAATAATAGCACAGAGGTATAGGCTAGTAGTCAGGTAGTATTTAATAAGACTGATGTTAATTTTTAACTTTCTCTTTCCTATGTATATATTATGTAATATATATAGAGAGAAAGTATTGGATTCATGTCAAAAATTCGATGTCTAGATTTTGATGGATCTTCACGTTTTGAAGTCCCCTGAATCAAAAAAAGTGGTTTTCGCGACATGGTCTGTGTGTGTGTGTGTGTGTGTCTGTCTGTCTGTGTGTCCGTGAACAAAATATCTCAAGAACGAAAAGAGCTAGGAGGTTGAAATTTTATATTTAAGTTAGGCAGCCCCATGGGACGTGACACGAAGCTTTTAAACAAAATCGGCCAAAAAGGATTAGTACTTTACTGATGTACTTTTTCAGTTTTTTTCGATTTTCTCAAAATTCGCTCCAACGATTTTTTTAAAATTGATAAATCAACTTTTTTTAGATTCTCTATAAAATGTATATTCTCATTTTGCCATTGAAATCTTCTGAAGACCACTTTACTCTTGTACTCCATAGAAAAGATAGGAGAAATGGTTGCCAGGGTAACAAAATATAAATATTTTACATCTTGAAAATCGAATGTACCCGGCATAAAAAAAAATCGAATGTACCCTACTGTCGGAAACTAAATACATGTCGACACAAAAAATCTGGTGTGACAAGCACATAACACAACTTTCTCTTACCTTCGGTAATCGAAAGTTGTGTTATGTGCGCCAGTCACACCAGATTTTTTATGAATAAGAAAGCTTTAATTTTCTAGCCTACCTTTTTATTTATTTTTCTTAATTATTGTAAAAGAAAAATCATTACACACAATGAGGAAATATTAAAAAAAAAAATCAAATTATGACTTGTCTTGTACCTCATTAATATTTATCGAATAATAAAATCATTTAGGTCACATCATCTTTAATTTATGATTATTTCCATTTGCCTTTGAAAAGGGTCTATCATTTATTAGTCAACGATAGAATCGATAATTCAAGAAAAAATAAACATGGTTTATCTAAGATCTATCTCGAAAGAAGAAATAATAATAATGTAAAGGGTTTAAAAATGTTTATATCTTTATAAACCCCACCATATTTTTATTTTAATGAACGAATCGTGTAATTCGTTCTCTAAAAGAAGGGAAAAATCTGTCATGTCTGCCTTGCCATTAAAGTTTGAAAGAAATAATAATAATAATAAAAAAAAAATAACTTTCTCTTTACTTTATTACTTTACTTTTTTTTCTTCCTAATTCTAGTTTTTAATCAAACTGGAGGCGCGTATACAAATTAATATTACATAGCTCTTATCTACAGCTGTCACCGACTATTCTTTTTTTTTTCCAACTTAATTTTTTTTTTCGTTCAAACTCACTTATTTTTTGATTAGAGTTTGATAGTACGTGTTCGCGTTTATAACAAGTTGCTTTATAATTCTTTCACATATCTTATGTTTTATGCATGTAAAACTTGGGCGATTGCAAAAAAAAAAAATGATTTTTATTTAAGAGGGAAGATGAGGATGGCATACAAGACACCATAAACACACGAGGGTACCATTCTCATTTATTGGGAATTATAGACCTATTTTTAAATATTTCTGAAGATTAAAAATAATAAGATCCAAAAATATTTCAGTGATGGCGTCCAGTGCGCAGAGATGAATGAATCTTTGAAAAAGCAAAAATGATTTTAATTTTACCCTTTGTATTAATATAAATACAACGTTTCGACATTTGTGATTTCTTTTAAAGTTTATTTTCCCACCTAATAACCTACTCGTAATTCCCTCAAAGTAAGGAGAAAAATTGTTTTGATTTCATTTTGAAAATACATTTGTTGTGTTTTTTTTACTATCTTTTTCCATTATCGTGTTTTTATTAATTGGACTAGCTAGTTAAAGTTAAAAAACAAGTTCATTTGATCAATCATCCATTAATGAAAATTAGTTTTTGAAAAATACTTCCAATTAATTGTCTATATTCTTTATAAGAAATTATAATACTACCAAAACTTAACTGGTACAATACACATTTCTCCTTAAGGGGTTCGTTCAGGAGCGAAGTCTAAACGTACTTTAAAAAAACTAGACTATTATTAGGAATTTTTCAATTCGTTTTTTTAAATGAATTAAATTTATAAGAGATTATTGGGACATCAAGCTATAATTTTTTTAATGACATAAAAAATTATCGTAATTAATTTTTTTGTTATCAAGCAAATACAAAAAACAATCTGTCCCAATAATCTTTAATTTTTTTTTAATTTAAAAATGAATTTATTGTAATTATTAATCACATATTAATTAAGAAATTTTAAAAATAAGCTGAGATGATTTATTTAAAAATAAAATTCCAAATTAGTTCAGCATTCTTGCAATAGATGGCAGGCTAGTCTAACAGCCGATATAGAATTAGCCTATATCTGGCCTATATTTATATATTTTTATGCTTTTATAAAGGATACATAATATATAATAACATTTATAAAGCATTTATTGTTAAAAGATCAATGAAAATCAACCAAATGCATTACATATTATTAGCTACCATTCTGACATCTCTTGGCAAATTTTTGAATTACTTGATTTTTGGGCATACTTTTTATGACACACAACGCCATCTTAGCGGGAAAAACATGCGTAATACCTTCGCTCCCGTAGCCCCTTAAGTGGTATTGCTGAAGAAAAAAACGCTAAATTTTTTATTAAATACAAGGCGATATTTGGAAATATCATTAAACATTTGTTATCTCTTCGTGTCTGTGCCATGCAGATTTATTACGGTTTCTGCCTTTTTATCCCTCCCCTGGTATTTACACCCTAGTGAAGAAAAAATGTTCTAATTGTACCAAATGACAAAAATAAATTTCTGCTTTAATTTTTCTCAGCAAACAAAAACCTGGAGCCTAAAAAACAATAGTTTATAGATATTTAAATTCAGAGTAATATTGATTGCCAATGTTTTATTTATGTACTGAATTTAAATTTTGAATAATTTTATTTTCATCCGCACGACATTATGTCTCTCAGATAACAGAGAGATACTTTTTTTTTGGCCTACTTTAATAATTATTTTTAAAATTTTTGTTATTGGAATAGTGTGCGATAATACTGCTGTTATTTATTTATTTTTTCATTTGTTTTTTAAGGGCTTTTCCGGCATATAAGGCCATTTAGACCCCATCCCTGATAAATACTGCGTTAATTTATATTGGCAACAAGTATCTATTTAATTTTAACCAACTACACCAAGCCCGAGGGCAAAAATTTTATTTAAATCCAATTAAGTCAATTCAGATTTGAATTCTGAAGTTGGCGATCAGCATAATATCAACTTTCTTTCTAAAGAAAAGACGCATATAAAAGGGAAAATGTAAATTTATACGAAATCGCTTCGAAGTTATTTTTCCAAATAGGAATCAAGTCTATTCATTTATTTATTTTTTTTTTGGTAAAAGGCCAGACATTAGCTGAATAGTGGAGATCAATACTGGACCCTCGGTTTCGCCCACTTGCGACATTTTGTTTCCATTCAAGATTTATAATGCGGATTATCTCGTCCCTCTTGAATGCAAATCAGACCGCGTTAGATTTCTCTCAGTAGGAGATGTATTAAATTCGCGTTAAATCGAAGTCAAAAGAATAACAACATTCAAGGATAAATAATTACGTATTTTATTTATAGATGATGGAATTGGATCAAAAATCGAAGGTCCAACCAAGTCAATCAAACGACTCAAAAAAACAAGATGATTAAAACGAAAACCAAAAAATCGAGCTAGAAGAGGAGAATTAGGATTTAAAAAAATAAAATTTGGTAAAAAAAAAAATTATTATTTCAAAATAATTTCAGTGAGGGATATTTGTAAATTGATAAGAGCAGGATGATAATAATGAATGATGTTGATGATGAAAGAGGGAGGATTTCATGAATGAGTGTCAGAATAGTGCCACCCTTCCCCCCCCCCTCTCCCTCTCTTTCATCATACATACACACACACACATTATGTTTAAATTAAATAATGTTTAATGTTATCTCTCTCTCTCTCTCTCTCCGCTCTTTCTCTTTCTCTCTCCTTGGCACTTGTTGAATGCTGTCTGTCTGTTCGTGTATTTTAGTGTCAAACTGCTCAGTCAGATAGAGAGAGAGAGAGAGAGGAATAAGCAACTTCTCTTCTCTTTTATTCCAATCAGAGCAATCCTATTTAATACTCAAAGCAAAGTTCATTTCATAATAATATACTACTGTAGTATTAGTCTAAAAAGGGAGTTGGTTTTTTTCATTTCTTCAAATGCCCAATATAACCTTACTTCTTACTTGTTGTCTTCCCGATCGAAATCGAACGCTGTTTGAACCTTTTAGTCCTGAATTCCCTTTTATTTGATGGGATGTTATTTATTTACAATTTTTAAAGCCTACTGATTCTACCAGGAGAATTAGAAGATTCAAACCAGTACTTGAACGCCTGGTTTGAACCTTTTAGTCCTCAATTCCTTTGTTATTTGATAGGATTAAAATTTGGTTAAAGCCTACTAAACCTACCAGGAGAATTAGAAGGTTCAAACCAGTATTTGAGTCAAAATTGAAACATGCTTGAGCCTATTAAACCTGCCAGGAGAATTAGAAGGTTCAAACCAGTACTTGAACGCCTGGCTTGAACCTTGCAGACTTCAATTGAGGACTAAAAGGTTCAAGCCAGGCGTTCGATTTTGACTCGGAATACTGGTTTGAATCTTCTAATCCTCTCGAGTAAAAATTAAAAACAGTGCGATCTCAGCGCCAAAGCTTTAATAGATGACCACCTTTCATTTTCTTTCATTCCTTGGATATTTGGATTTATTATCGATAAAAAAGATAAGTTTTAAGTTTTATTTTCATTTTTTCATTAATTTTCTTTATTATTATTAATTATTTTTATTTATTTAAGAGTCAACGTTATAAAACAAGCCAAAACAAAATGATAAGGTTAGCTGTTATTTTTATTTTATTTATATATATGTTGTCTTATATTCTATTTAATTTTTTCAATTATATTCATTATAAATTTTAGTTGTAAAAACACATTGGCCTGAAGAAGCCACTTTAATTTTAATAAATGAATACAAGGAACATTGGCCATTCATGTCATTTTGAAAGGTAAGAAGACAAATTAAAAAAGATATAAATTTATAAAATTAATTTATATATTTTTCACATTTCCAAGAACTAAATGAAGTTCTTACTGAAAAGAAAAATATTTTTCCACACGTGATAGCTAATGGTATAGGCCTACATATACAGTCAAGATAAAAATTAATGTGATTTATTTTAGAGATGGAAACTCATTTTTACATCCATATTTTCTTTAAAACAATTTCAGTAATGAATCTCCAGAAATATTGAAATCGACACGAAGAGCATTTGAAATTTTTAAAATATTTTAAATATATGTTATCTTATTCTCAAATTAAAGAAAATTGATATTTAAACAAAAAATATTTTATTTAAAGATTAATTTGATTTTCCTTTTATTTAAGAATTTAATTGTAGCGAAATGAAGAGCAAAACGTGAAGATCCATCAAAATCTCGACATCAAATTTTTGACATGAATCCAATACTTTCTCTCTATATATATTAACATATATAGATGTAAGAGAAAGTAAAAAATTTCGAATGTGGGGTGCCAAGTTGTATAAATTAGCAAAGGGGTATTTTTTTTTATGAGAAAAATAACTTTTAGAGTGTTTTCTTCAAATATTTCGATGGCATTTAATAGGACTTCTTCATCAGCGGTGAGTGCTATTAAATGTCTTCGAAATATTTGAAGAAAACACTCTAAAAGTTATTTTTCTCATTGCCAAAAAACATACCTCTTTGCTAATCTAACAAAATTATCAGAACTTGTTTGTCACTCTGTATATATTATATAAACAAATTTTAAATGAGAATTCATAGGCCTAAACTAGGATTCCAGCATAGTACTGCTGGTCTAATAGTAGATCTGGTAGACAAACTAGTATTTCGAATACCTGGTCTGAGTCTAAACATGTCAAAAAGGGACATAAGAGACTTGTTAGAACCAAACCAGACTTTCAAATTCCCATAGAAACCATCTTTCAAATCCTGTTTGATTCTGTTAGTCTACTTAGACAACATTAGATTCTGGGTTTTGAGACCAAACCGGGTCATTCGACCGGTTACTTGTCAAAAAAGATTTTAAAAAATAAATAGAGCTAAATGGCCTTAGATGTCGAAAAAGAACTTAAAACAAATAATTAAGATTTAATAAAAAAGGACCATCAAATGGAAAATCAAAGAAAAAATAATAAGAATACACGAGTCGAAATTAAGCTCCTTCTTTTATCCCTCTGGCCCTGAATAGGTCCGATTTAGGAGCCGACCTAGCTCCGACATTGAACCCTGAGATCATACCATTTTCTAATAGGTCCTATTGTTATTGTATTAATTTTGCTTTTGTTTTGTTTTTTATTGTGTTAACTTTGCTTTCGTTTTGTTTTATATTGTATTAATTTTGTATGGTTTATGTTAATTTTTATGTATTTATTTTGTAAACATTTTGGCCCAATGGCGCGTGGCTAAACGGGCGAAATTAAAAAAAAAAAAAAAAAAAAAATAGGTCCTAACTTTGATTTCCATTAAGTCCGACTTTGTTCCCGAACTGGTAAAAAAAGAAAATTTTTACCATTTTGGGACCTAATTTAACATGATCTACTTGATCCCCAAAGATCTTCTATAGGAGGTTCAATGTTGTACTTTAATTTCGACTCGGGTAGGCTTCTCAACTTGTAAGAGAATTGTAAATAAGGCCTTTTGGCCTATGAGTTGAAAAAAGGCTCTCTTAATCAATGAAAAATCTATGTTCTATGGAAATTTTGAAATTTGTAAAAACTAATCTTCCCCCATTAAAAAGAATTTTTGAAGTTGAAATTTTAAATAATATAAAATTTTAAGGTTATGGAGAAGAAAAAACCAGCGAATGCTTCCCCCGTTAAAACAATTTATTTGCAGATATTTCGGTATGCCTAACGCTATACAATCATTTTGGTTTACATATACAATCAGGATGGTTTGCGTTAGGCGTACCGAAATATCTGCAAATAAATTGTTTTAACGTGGAAAGCATTCGCTGATCTTTTCTTCTCCATAATCTTAATACTATCGTCCCAGCATACTTGGTTTCGTTTACTTCATTATAAAATTTTATTAAATGAAAAGTGCATCTAGCCATTGGCCACCTTTTACGATAAAAGGAGAAGGATCAGAGAAATCTAATTCAAATTCAATTAAAAAATATGGGGATTGACTTCCCCGAGACTTTCTCGTATATTCTTTTGGAATTACGTCTGGGTGTGTGTGTGAACACGATTGCTTAAAAACCAAAGCAGCTAGATCGATGAAATTTGGTATATGTTCCTTACACTAAAATTGAAGATTTCTATCAACTTTTGGAGTAAATACGTCACTTGAAAGTAGTACTTTACTTAAAAAGTTTTTTCGAAAATTTTGAAATTTTCAATTTTTTTGTTATAGTATGATAAAATACTCTATTTTAAAAAGTTTTTATTCTTTGACATTTTTTCGAAAACTGAATAGTTTTTGAAATAATCAAAGAAGAAATAGAAAATATTCGTTAATTTTGATAAAAAATCAAAACAAAATCATACAGGTGTCATTAAAAAAAGGGTAAATATAAACAAATGAATTTGTGAAACAAATGAATTTGCCGCGAAAATAAAAGATTATGTTTAAAATGAATATGTAACATTTTTGATAATATTTCCATGTTCTCCCCCCCTGGATTTATCTAAAATATTCTATTCTCTCACGTTTTATTTTTATTACACTATTTATTTTAAATCTAAAAATAATAACAAGAGATAGCTAATTTATTCAGTGTTAAATGTTGTTCTTTTTGTCTTGTCAGAATGCCTTCATTAAGGCTATGTCTCGTATTTATAATGAAAACAATTCACTGGTAAAGAATAAATAGTAACTAGATAAAATGGCCTCCAGGGCGTGGTTTGATTGCAATCAACATAATGATTACCTCGCTGAGACAACTTAAAGAGAGCTTAGGAGTTAGAGGCTTCAAAGTTTTTAACTTTAATAAAATACGAAGGAGGTCTAAATAGCCTCAGATACTGAAAAAGACATTTTAAAATAAATTGGAATGACGGCCCCTCAGCTTGATATAATAATATAGAGAGATGAGATTATTGTAAAATAGGACATCCAGAAGAAACACTGGCTAATTAGAACCAGAAGTTGTTCGGAAAATAAAATCCCTGTGCTCTTAAGATCCCAAAGAGTGAGATTCGGTTAGTAGATTTTATATTATGTAATGTTTATTAATTCCAACATCCGAAAAGGAACCGCCGGGATTCGAACCACAGACCTGGCAGTTTGTACTCGGAATGCCTGCCTCTGGTACACAGGACGCAATATATCTACAATTCCTATCATTCTATAATAGATAATCTGCGATTTTTATCTATTATGTTATTTAATCCAGGCTTTGTTCAGGAAATTTTGAATGCAAAAAGAGCAGAATGGAGAATCGAAGCCAATTGCATTAAAGAGATAACTTTTCTTTTTCTGATTTAAAAGACTATTGATAATCTTTTCGTCAACAATTTATCTACCGAAATAATAAATCCTTTATTTGAGAGGATAGGAGAAATCAATCATCAAGCTGGTCGAAATATTTGCCAATATATAGGTATAAGATACATTCTAATGTTGATTGATTTCTCCAATCCGATCAGCATAGTAACGTTTTCAGATGTATTATTGAATTGAAACCTATTTACTTACACTGCAGAACAAGTTACATACATGTCGTTCAAAGCGTTATTGAACTCTGCATTTCCTCGAATGGCATGCGATTGTGCTAGTGAGGAGATTATGCACAGAAATTCAACAAATTTGAATTTTTTGCACAATGTCCTGGGAACAAGAAAATTGTGCGACTAGCATCAACACATTTATACGCCATAAACCAGATAGTTATTGTAAATTAAATAATCTTTTACATATTTTAAATTAGCATTAAGTGCCAAAGTTTCAGTATTCCAGTAATAGACCTAAGAATGCACGATGTATTTTTTTTATTTTTAATTTTCCATTTTAGAGCTCATATCTAGTTAACTCACAGCTATTCAGTTTTAGAAAAAAAAGTGGAAGAATAAAAAACTTTTAAAAATCTGGTGTGACTGGTCGCACAGCACACAACTTTCTCTTATCTTCGGTAATCGAAAGTTGTATTCTGTGCTTGTCACACCAGATTTTTTTGTGTCGAGATATATTCAGTTTCCACAGATAGACGTATTATTAAAATTCAAGATGTAAAATTTATAAACATGGGAAAATATTTATATTTTGTTACCATAGTAACCATTTCTCCTATCTTTCCTGTGAAGTACAAGAGTAAAGTGGTCTTCAAAAGATTTCAATGGCAAAATGAGAATATACATTTTAAAGAGCATCTAAAAAATAGTTGATTTATGAATTAAAAAAAAAAAATCGTTGGAGTGTATTTTGAGAAAATCGAAAAAAACTGAAAAATTACATCAGTAAAGTACTAGTAGTCTTTGGCTAATTTTGTTCAAAAGCTTCGTATCACTTCCCAGGAGGGTGCATAACTTAAATATAAAATTTCAACCTAGCTCTTTTCGTTCTTGAGATATTTTGTTCACAGACACACAGAACCGACAGACAGACCACCACCAATCACCTTCCAATAAATTCTTTGTTACACAGAAAAAAACACCCGATGTTACATGCTCTATCAAATTGAACTTAAGGAGATCCTTCATAACTTTAATCTTACTACTCAAGAGGACGTAATTCGCTACTTGTCAAGTGGCAGCCTGCCCATTTGCCATCACAAAGGATGGGTGGATCTTATACTAGACTCAATTTCGAGGGATCAAAGATGAGTCAGTCCCTTTCAACGTGGAGATTTTCTTTATGACATTTTAAAATTTTTTATTTATAAGAAGCAATGAGACAAATTCTAAGTTTAAAACGAATAAGCATAGTGATTAGTATCTATTAAAAGAAAGCTTAGTAAATGAACAGATGATATCTATTACAGGGAGTATTTACATATTGCCTAGGCAATGATAATGAAGGAAAAAACGAAGGCTAGTAGAATCTTTTTTTTTTAAACAATCCTTGATTCAAATTTGTATACTGGTCATTGGGATATTTATAAAATCGTTTGTGATTTTATAATTATAAAAATACTTTTGAGTTAATTCCACACTTCTTAAAAACATGTTTTATTTATTTACTTATTTTTGTGGCTTTCAATATACGTAAGTGACAAGTTTATTTTGAAAACGATCAAAGTATTTATGTCGCAAATTGATATTTTTAAATTCTTGGGTTTTTCTTGATTATGGCCAGCAGTTGTATTTGGGGGAAGAAAGGAAAAACGGACCAATAAAAACTTGAAGTACATAACCTAGTGTCTTTTTAGTATTAAGTCAAGAGAAAATTATGGAATTCAAAAACTGATTGTTTTTTTTCAAGTCAATGAATGAAATGTCTCATGTGTTAGTTTTTGTTTACTTTTTTATTTTGCCCTTTTCGGCTACTGAGGCCATTAGGGGTTTTAATGAATTAAATATATACTGAAATGTACCGATGGCTACCGGGAGACGTCCCACTGCTGTTTGTTCGGAGCCACTCATATAATCTTAAATTTTTCAAATGTTTGAAAAATTTTTGATGGATCTTCACGTTTTGAGGTCCCCTGAATCCAAACAAGTGGTTTTCGCGACATGGTCTGTCTGTGGGTGGGTGGGGGTGGGTGGGTGTGTGTGTCTGTGTTCAATTTTAAGCATGAAGGAATTGAGCTACGAGGTTGAAATTTTATATTTAACTTAAACACCCCCCGGGACCGGAAAATAAGCTTTTAATCAAAATCGCCCAAAGAGTACTAGTACTTTACTGATGTACTTTTTCAGTTTTTTTCGATTTTCTCAAAATTCGCTCTAACGATTTTGATTAAAATTCAAAAATCAATTATTTTTTAGATGCTCTTTCAAATGTATATTCTCGTTTTGCCCTTGAAATCTTCTGAAGCCCACTTTACTCTTGTGCTTCATAGGAAAGATAGGAGAAATGGTTGCCATGGTAACAAAATATAAATATTTTCCCATACTTATAAATTTTACATCTGAATTCAAATATTCCCTACTGCCGGGAACTAAATACATGTCGACACAAAAAATCTGGTATGACAAGCACAGTACCAACTTTCGATTACCGAAGGTAAGAGAAAGTTGTGTGCTGGCGCCAGTCACACCAGATTTTTAAGATTAATATATAACAGCCATTTTACACTTTTGCTAAATTTTTTTCTAATTAGAAAAAAATAAATAAATAATAATAATTTTAACAAAAATAATTTAAATATTGATAGTCCCGAGGTGAAATTGTTTACTATTTTCCTATAGATTAGATTTCATAAAAAATTTCTCTTCATTCTATCGGCATGGGCGTAACTAAGGGTGTGCCGGGGGGCCTGGCTCTCCCCAAGAAGGCTCGTGCCCCCCCCCCCCAGAAAGCTCCTTGCCCCAAGAAAAATTGGGAAAATATGGAGCTTTCCAGGCCCACCGGAGGATAACTGGTCCCATGGCCCCTCCCAGCCAAATTCCCTAGTTACACCCATGTCTATCGGAATTGAATTCTTCAAATTTTTAGTAATTCTCTCAAATACTCGTATTATTTTTATTTTTTTTTTTTTTTTTTTTAGATAAAATAGGATTGTACTATTCGTTTCAGAAATCGATTACATACCTTGCATTCAAACCTACATACAAAGATCGAGAGATAGAAATGATTCATTCATTCTATTGACTCATCAGATTGCATCAGGACTTGCAAATAGCCTTCTTTGTAAAAGAGATGAAGGGCCTGCCTCTCTGCTGTTTATGAAAGTGACCTTTTGTACTAGATTTTACAATTTTCTTCAAATCTAAAATTCAGGAGTCAGTAACAAGTATTAATGGCATCAAGTCGATGTTGATAAGCAAGAGCGGGGCTGCATTTTCTAGGGTTGAAGGGCAATAAAAACCCTCCTAAAAGTAAAATGGATGTGACGCGTGATACACGCGAGGCGAGAGGCTTTTACATCGATAAGACCCTTTGGTCGACCCCCTCACCTGCCCTTGGGTGCCCTGGCTTCTCTTCACTAATTCACTTATGGTGTTTCTCTCTCATTTGGCATTCATAGACTCGCTCAACATTTCGGGAAATAAAAAAAAAAAAAAAAAAAAACTAGCATTTCCTTAGAGTGAAACAGGAAATAGGAGTTTTATTTATTAAAAGATGGAGAAGATACGGTGTTATATTTTTAAAACTAAAGGTAAATTGGATTTTTTTTGCTACTTGTTTTAATAAGAAAATAAGCAACTAAGTTGCAGAAATTTCCTGTTCAAATCTCTCTTAAATCAAATATTAGGAGATGTCCCAAATTTATTGGGAGGAATTCTGGACTGCGACCATTCGTGGTCTTTTGATCTTCTCTCTCCATCCATTAATTCCCTGCCCTTTCTATAGCAGGAAGAATTTTTGGCAATTCGTTTTTTTTACGGCAAGGGAGACTTGAACCCGAGTCGTTTTATAACTCTAGATTCTTAATTCACATCTTCTCCGATTAGTCACGAGCTACGTATTTTAAACACTTCTAACCAAGGCAATATTTTTTGTTTTTATTTTTTTAAATTTGTTTTTTCACTATCCGAATGCATTTATGCTAGATTGCATCCCTATTTATTTTAAATGATTAAGCCAATGATTGAAGCTTAATGAGTGATGCCGAGAGAAATTAGCGTAGTTGGTGAGTTTCGGTCTACGATTAAGCCAATTTGACAAATTTTTATTGATCTGCTGAAATGTCTTTCAGTTCTTATCAAGGACTGTACAGAAGATCGGGGAACCCTGAAATAGTGGAACAGGTATGTGAAACGGCTGATCTGGTTTAAGATACAATTCTTAGCTCATTTGTTTGGAAAACTCTAAATTGCGCCACAGTAACAAGATGTTTTCTGATTGATATTAAAATGAACTTTATACACCGTTTCTGACATCAAATTAGTTGTCTAATGAATGTTAGAGAAAAAAATTGCAAATTAACACATACACTATTACCAGTGCCTAATTTTTACCCCACAGGCAAAAAGCTGAGAGCATTTAATTAATCCCTAGCTCTCTTTATTGTAATCGATTTACTACACCTGAATTAATACTTAGGAAAAGTTTCATCGATTTCAATTCAGAGATTCAATATAGCAGGTCTATGTAATCAAAATAAAATTTCGCCATCTAGTGACATTTCCTATCATAGTATTTTAAAAAGGAAAAAAAACGCAGCAATTCAATTCAGACGTATTTCCGATGATAATTTTGAAAATTACAAAGTATAAGATTTTCTTTTACATGTGTCAGGGCATAAAATGTATAGGCCCAGGAGCCCAGAAAGAGAAAGAGAGGGAGTCGATGGAGTAGAAGCTCAAACGAATTGTTCACAAAGCCCCTCGGGAATCACTCTAAAGGAATGGAATTCACATGGTTTGCTTGCCTCGGAGATGGCAAAGGGACAAACAATAAAGAATTATTAATTTGGAACATTCCAAAATGACCATAAATTAAAAAAAAAAAATGCTGGAAACAGTGGCGTCATTTGAGGGGGGATATTTGCCCCCCCCCCCCCAAGGGCTCTGATTTTTATAAAATTTTATATTAGGCTATTTTAAATAAAATATTTCAAAATATTTAAAGTAGAAAGTGGTTGTGTAGAATTGAATATAGGATCGAAGAGGAAAGCAGCCAAGCAGGGGAGCTTCTATTAAATTAAACTCCTTTTATGCAAAACGTTTCGGCCGATTTAATCATGCCATCTTCAATTGCATTGGAGTTTTTTAGTAAATAGAGTTGTCAACAGTCTGTTCATAAGCTTATTAATTTTAAATAGCCTATGTGAATAAATAACAATGTAAATAATTACATATGATGAGAAATTCGAGACTCTCATCATATACAATTATTTACATTGTTATTTATACACATAGGCTATTGTAAAATTAATAAGCTTATGAACAGACTGTTGACAACTCTATTTACTAAAAAACTCCAATGCAACTGAAGATGGCATGATTAAATCGGCCGAAACGTTTTGCGTAAAAGGAGTTTGATTTAATAGAGGCTCCCTGCCTGGCTGCTTTCCTCTTCAATCCTTTATATTTCTAAATATTTCTACGAGTATATCAAATGTACAAAATTAAACAATTAATCCAATTAAATATCTTTTGGCCAAATTTGAGTACCAACAGTATTTGTAAGTAAATTCCCCCCCCCCCGTATTTTATTAAATATTTATAATAATTTAATCACTAAGTGACGAAATATGTATAAAGTGTTCATATTAATAAATAACATATTGAAACATATAACCTAGTATTTTTAATTTATTTTACTTGATTAAATTAAATTAACTTCAAGTTGACGATATTTGTTCTGATTTTATCATCTGATCGTAGAAATATGCTTATGTGGAATCAATAAAAATCACATACTGCAGTCAATTCAAATTCTGACTTTTTTTTTATATTAGTAGTTCTGTTAGTATAAAGGGAAAGTTGAAAATGTTGAAAACTTTAAATCGGATTTCCCATTTCCTATAATCTCGTTGTATGAGATCAGAGAGGCAAATTTGATCAAAGTAACAGGCTTGGGTCAAATTAGATTGGATTAGAGTGTCAAAATTTAATAAAAATACATCAGTCGAAATGGAGTTTATGGTAAATGTTAATTAATGTTTTTTTTTTTTTATTTTGAAAAACAAAATTTTGAGTTTTTTTTATAGACAAAAGGATTTCAATAAAATTAAATTGAATTTAATTCCCGACCTATGTTTCAATGCAAATTCATTTTACTTTCTCTTACCCTATATATGAAATATATAGAGAGAAAGTATTGGATTCATGTCAAAAATTCGATGTCGAGATTTTGATGGATCTTCACGTTTTGAGGTCCCCTGAATCCAAAAAAGTGGTTTTCGCGACATGGTCTGTCTGTGTGTCTGTGTGTCTGTCTGTGAACAAAATATCTCAATAACGAAAGAGCTAGAAGGTTGAAATTTTATATTTAAGTTAGGCACCCCCATGGGACGTGACACGAAGCTTTTGAACAAAATCGGTCAAAGAGTATTAGTACTTTACTGATGCACTTTTTCAGTTTTTTTAGATTTTCTCTAAATTTGCTCCAACGATTTTTTTTTAAATTCATAAATCAATTATTTTTTAGATGCTCTTTAAAATGTATATTCTCATTTTGCGATTGAAATCTTCTGAAGACCACTTTACTCTTGTATTTCATAGAAAAGATAGGAGAAATGGTTCCCATGGTAACAAAATATAAATATTTTCCCATACTTATAAATTTTACATAGTGAATACAATTGTTCCGTACTGTCGGGAACTAAATATATGTCGACACAAAAATCTGGTGTGACAAGCACAGAACACAACTTTCGATTACCGAAGGTAAGAGAAAGTTGTGTGCTGTGCGCCAGTCACACCAGATTTTTTTTTAGCTATGATTTTGTAATTCGTTAGAAATAAAAGTATTTGTCCATTTTGTTTTATTATTTCAGAAAAGATTAACGAACCGAGAAGCCCCATAATTTTATACCCCCTGGGAGTATAGAGATAAAAAAAAAGTATTCTAGAAATTTTTAATTTTTCAATCAGATGATTTCGTGTTATTCGAAATAAAATGGTTTTCTTATTTAAGAGAGAAAATGAGGTACATATTTCTAAACCCATTCAGGAAGGATATAGCCTTCGAGAAAATTGAGAAAAAAAATTTCTACCTTAATTCTTAAACTCAATCAAAAAAAAAAAAAAAAAAAGGGAAAGTGAAAAAGAAAGAGAGAGAAATTCAATTTATGAAGATAATACTTTATATAGTATATTCTATTACAAAGTTTTATCTCGTAAATTCACTATTTGTTTCAGATTTTATTAGGGTCCCAAGATAGTTAACTTTTATTTCGATTCATTTCATATTTCTAAATACACTGCTCGTCAAATTGAACTCCATCTCTCCAATTAAGCATGCATGTAAGGCTGAACGCACACCAATTGAGCAAAACCGTTTTCGGACAAAACGTTTTTGACTAATCGTGCTTAAAACTGTTTTTTCAATGCTTTTCTATGGGTCGACGCATACCGAGGAGGCAAAACACAGTTGAGCATGATTCGCCATCATTGAACAAAATGTATTGCCATTGAGCGTTTTGCTCAATCGGTGTGCGTTGGCATTGGGCAAAACGTTTTGTGCTTGGACAAGAAGGAGTAACGTAAGGTCTCTGAAATTTTATTATCTTCAAATTTAATAAATCTGCTGAGAATTTAGCATACCTAAAGATATTCTCTAACCTAAACTAACCTATAAGAAAATGTTTAACTTTAACATTAAATGCTCTCTTTTTTATTTGTTTGACGTCGGTAATATGTGTTAATTTACAATTTTTTTGTTTGGTTCGCCTCTCTAACCTAATCTAACCCAAAAGAAAATAAAATGCTTAACTTTCAGCAGATTTATAAAATTTTTGAAGGTAAAAAATTTCCAAATATTTCGGAGACGTCATTATTCAGTGAAGTTCACCATGTGGGATGAGAGATGTGAAATCCTTTGAAGAAGGTCTCCGAAATGTTTGGAAATTTTATTATTAGGAGAATTTTTAATTATAGACCACATTTTTGTATTAAATATTTATTAAAAATATATATATACTGTACAACGTTTCGACTGCTTTTTCTGCAGCCGTTATCAAGTTCTGTGCACTTGCTCCGACGTTCACTTGAGTCGGAGCAAGTGCACAGTACTTGATAACAGCTGCAGAAAAAGCAGTCGAAACGTTGTACAGTATATATATATTTTTAATAAATATTTAATACAAAAATGTGGTCTATAATTAAAAATTCTCCTAATAATAATATTTCAAACTACAAAAGCTTTAATAAACACATTTGGAAATTTTATTATCTTCAAATTTGATAAATCTGCTGCGAATTTAGCATTTTCTTTTCTTCTAAATGCGTGATTATCACAAAAATTAATTTTCAAAAAAAAATAAAAATTGTTTCTTTTTCTCTATTTTTTTTCCTCTATTGAATTTTTTCTATTGAATAATCTGATCAAAAATCACAGGGAAGGGAAAATTGAATAGATTTCATTCTTTCTTTTCTTGAAAAACCCTTCCAACAAAAATACATCATACATTTATTTATTCTCGAAAATTCCTCTCGCCCCGATTGCAAGTTAAACGTCAAGTTCTTTCTTAAAAAAAGACTGACTCTTGCAAGATAGATAGTCTACTTCTATTATACATATAGGCTACTATTATGATGTGATTTTTTTATTTCCTTTGCTCTTACTAACATCAAACGCTGACGTTTGATGAAACTTGGAGCGAGGGTTCGTGGCTTTTCTAAGTTCATCTTTGTATAAAAAAAAAGAAAGATATAAAAGAACTCGCGAGTATAAAAGGATATTTAAACAGCGAGATTATGATAATGAGAGAGAGAAAAGAGGGAAAAATAAAAAAATAGAAAGAAAAAAATTTTTTAAATCCTTCAAATCGGTTTTAATTTGAATAAAATAAAACTTAAAAACAAATATGCCTTGTCGGTGTTTTTCTGTATAAGCTCAGGTGTCTTGTGAATACGTGGGTAGCGACCACGAGCTGCTCTAACTGGGACTACCAGTACTTCTGTTCTTTGCATGTCAGTCTCTTCCTTTCTATATTTTCAACAGGGGTCAGACCGTGCGACGGGCCGGTCTGTTCTATTCCTTTCCGGTCACAAAAACCCCGCGCCGACCCCGCACCGCGGGATTAAGGCGAAGAAAGAAGAAGAAGAATAGAAGATGTTTTCCTGTATATTTTAGGTCTTAAAGGCTTGACTGATCAAGAGTTTTGTAGTCAAGATAAAGATCAAATATTTATCTGGCTTCTAGTTTTAAAAACAAAACTTCTACATAGAGCGAAATGTCAGCTTGCTTTTCAAATAAATAAAAATATCGCCTGTGGCGAAAATCCAAAAATTAAATTTTAGAGTTAAGCCTAGCCTCCTGTGATGAAGATTCATCTAGGATCTTGAGCACAGGAACCATATAATTTTGTATGAAGCAAATAAAGTTTAACTAGTGATGAGAAGTGGCTGTAGACTTTGAATTGGGTATAGGAGACTTTGCAGCCAAGGAATTAAATAAAAAACTTTTATTTAATTATTAACTGTCGACGTTTCGGTCGCCTGAGGAAGGTCGTGAGTTGCGACTGAAACGTCGACGGTTAATAATTAAATAAAAGTTTTTTGTTTAATTCCTTGGCTGCAAAGTCTCCTATACCCGAAGGAAATAAATTTTTTAATAAATAAGAAATTATATATAATATTTAAGATATTATATAGTCTATATCGCGTTAGTGAGCCGCGAAACGGAAATTTATATAATTAAATATTTATTAATTCATATACCCGAAAAATAAGGGTGTGCCGCCGGGAGTTGAACCACAGATCTTCCAATTTGTACTCGGAGTGCCCTTACCACTAGACCACAGCACGGCATTCGGGTATATGAACTCAGTTGGAAAGCAATTTTAGACAGCAGAAGAAATGGACCCAAATTCGGCGCCACAAATTTCTCCCTCGACCAAATAAATTTTATTATTGACAAATCCTGGTTCAAAATTCAAACATCTTATTCTGGTAGTTTCATCGAACCTCAAGAATTCCAATTCAGCTGATATCTTCATTCCTCCATTTTATTACTCTTTTTCTAAAGAAATTTTATGATATTTTTCTAATTATACAGTATTAATTCTAGCCCACAAGGTTTTTAACAATTTTGGATACAATCAATTTTCTTCTTTATTAAAGTGGGATTTCCTGCTCCTAATCTGAATTAATTATAGTCTAAAACCACTCCTAAATCATGTCCGGAAAAAATTCTCTATCAATAAGAAAAACCTCCATGAAAATTCCTCCAGTAGTATAGGAACGCATATAGAACAAATATACAAACATTCATTTTTGTTCATTTAGATCAAATTCCAGGAAGAGAACAAAAAGTATACAGATGGAAATTTTATATTTTTAGTTAACTTTTAAAATAAGTACACAAGAAAATTAATATCTTATTGTAATTTTATCTACGCTAGATTTAATGGAATCCAAAAGTGAAGATTATTGATTGAAATGATATTGTCTAAAAATAAATTAGTAGGCCTACAGTATTAAATTTTATTTAATATGGTTGATGTTATTGATCGGGTCGCTAGTAGTCTAAATAGGCTTTAGTGTTGAAAGCAAGTATGAGCGTTTAATTATTTATTTTGGTCGATTATTTGTAGGACAGATGGTCTTACCTAACAGCATTCCAGAATAGGATGGGATGGCCAAAGGCGATATCTTTCGCTTTTATTTTCTCCGGCAAAATCGATCCTGTCTTACAGACCTGACCTATCTGTAGCTAGCAGCTACCGTATGTTGAAATTTAGATATTCATCCCTTTTGAATTGCTCTGACCATTTAGCGATCGAACGTGAAAAAATCTCATTTCCGCCAGCCTCAGGGAGAATTTATATGTGGCATTCTCATTTTTCTTAGAAGAGATTGCGGGAAAGGGTGTGAGTTGTTATATGTAGTTAGCAATAAAGCTCGAATACACCAGGAGCTCATAATCAAATAAAATAATCAAAAAATAAGGTATAAAGGCGGCTACACGCGTAACTGCAAACTTGACAAGCATGCACGTGCAATCTCTTTGAACAAGCAAACTGTAGCGTCTGTAGGCGAATTTTGCGCAAGCATTTTAATTGTGCAAGCCGCTTGATGCTCGATTGAATTTTAAGCAAAACTATCCGCCATTTTATAGACGTCTTGACTTTTCATATTTATCTATATATATAAAAATAAATAAAATTATTATATAAGATTATATGTTCTATAGAAACCACAATTTACAATGAATCCATTTGAAATTAAACACCTATATCTCTGGGAAACTATAATAATCTAATCTCTTAAATATTTGAAAATTAATTATAATCAAATTTCTTCAATATGGGAACACAAAATCAACAAGTTGCTAGAAATTAGAGGCGTCCTTTATGCTCTGAGAACCAGCTTCCTACCTGACTATGGCTGGGGGTGGGGGCTACGCAGCAGTTGAAAAACGAAGAGAGGACTCAGGTGACTGACCCTTTAAACATCAACAGACCGTTTTGGCTGATCCCAATCGGTACCCTCGCCTCGCTTGAATATAAGATCCTTCCTTAACATCTTAACACTTGCATTCAACAGAAATATCCCAAATCAATAACTGCTCCCGAAGCACAAGGGGTCAGGGCACCCCCTAGCGACCCCGACGTTGTGTTTAATATATATACATTTCCAGAGGAGTTTCTCGGGGGAGGGAAGGGGTAACCTGGTGTGACTTGTGGCACAGCTCACAATTTTTTCTTACTTTCGATAATTTAAAGCTGCATTTAGTACTTGTTTACCAGAATATACCGGTATATACAAATCAAATTTTTAAATATTTTTTTAAAATTGTAGGCCTATATTAAAAATAAAATTTAATTCCCTAAAAAAATATTTTTCTCAAATCCCGGGGATGAGTAATTACCCCCTTACCCACTCCCCTTGTATCCGCCCTTAATTTAAAAATTAATTTTTTTTTTTTTTTTTTTTAAAAGAGGGGGGATTTCTTGTCATCTTCGAATAAATAACCTTCCGAGTTTGACATTTTTAGGTTAATTTTCGGCATAGGCTGTGATGTTTCTTGCACAAGCATGCTTATGCCGTGTGGTGCCGAAGAGAATACTGGTACTAAAAGATTGCACATGCATGATTGTCAAGTTTGTAGTTACGTGTGTAGTCGCCTTAATAGTAATTTATTATTTTTGAAAAAAATTTGGGAAAATTAAAATGTTTAACAAGCTCAAAATTTAAAGATGGGAAAATAAATTTCTCTGATTGGGTCATATATTAGACTACTTTCTTCGTCTCAACGAACAATATTGATATACAAATCCTTTCAAAGTATTAGAGAAAGAAGAATAAGATGAAATTAATTTAGATAGGTTTCGATGGCGAATTAATTCATCGTGTTAGAAAAAATAAAAAAATGCAAACAGGAACTGGACCATAAATATTTTGTTTTGTTAATTCGTTATGTTAAACGGCGTGTATGTTACACGTTATCGTCGCTAAACAAAAACAAAGCCCTCATGAGTAAAAAAAAAATCTCTGACGCCAAATAAAAGCAATTCAAATCATGGATCATGTTCTATCAGATGATTTATAAAAATGTCTCTCTTGGGTTACAAAACATGATATTTTTTTTAAAATTTGTTTAGGGCCTTGTCTGAATTTATTAGACCCTGTTCCTATTTATTACAATCGATTGTTAGTAGAATAACCTGCCGAAAATTAAAGGATTATTAATAAAATCAGAGCCAGTATAGTTGCAACATCACTCAGGTCTTCTGTAATATACTAAGCCAAAGTAGCCTAGATAGGAAAGTCAAAACTAACCCCCCCCCCCCCCCCCCCGCCCTCGGGCCATGGTGTAGTTACTAGCGTGCTGGCCTTCTAAACCAAGGGTCGCGGGTTCGATCCCACGCAGTCCGATGATTTTATTTATGCCATTTGGATACCAAATGGCTTAAATAAATATTCTAAATAGCCTATACAAAATATCCCAATTTATGGTTCGACGGTAGAAACAGCCCGAGTATGATATTGTAAAAGGAGCAGGAGGTTTACTCGATTCAGTTGCAGATGGAGGTGCAGAGAAGAAATAATTTACGAGAAATTATATCGAGGATTTTTAATGACAAGACGACTGTGATTGCAATTTAACAGTTTCGGTCAGAAAAGACCATCATCAGGCCTGCGAAAGATTTTGTATTGCTGTGTGCTGACTCACTTTTTCTGTAATCTTTCGCAGGCCTGATGATGGTCTTTTCTGACCGAAACTGTTAAATTGCAATCACAGTCGTCTTCTCATTAAAATTCCTCGATATAATTTCTCGTAAATTATTTCTTCTCTGCACCTCCAATTGCAACAGAATCGAGTAAACATCCTACTCCTTTACAATACAATTTATGGTACGACCATTAATAGAAGCAAGAGTGAGTAAAGGTAAATTTGTTTAAGATCATTTAGATTCAGTATTTATTTCAATGGATTTGTAGCCAATTTAAATTAAATTAATTTTACTTTCTCTTACCTATGTATATATGTAATATATATATAGAGAGAAAGTATTGCGATCATGTCAAAAATTCGATGTCGAGATTTTGATGGATATACATGTTTTGAGGTCCCCTGAGTCCAAAAAAAGTGGGTCCCGCAAATTGGTCTGTGTGTATGTATGTATGTATGTGTGTGTGTGTGTCTGTGTGTATGTGTGTGTGGACAGATTTTTAGCATGAAGGAGTTGAGCTAGCGGATTGAAATTTTATATTTAACTTAGGTACCTTCCCACACGCTCAAAATAAGCTTTTGAACAAAATCGGCCAAAAAGTACTAGTACTTTACTGATGTACTTTTTCAGTTTTTTTCCGATTTTCTCAAAATTCCCTCCAAGGATTTTTTTTAAAATTCATAAATGAACTATTTTTTTAGATGCTCTTTAAAATGTATATTCTCATTTTGCCGTTGAAATCTTCTGAAGACCACTTTACTCTTGATCTTCATAGGAAAGATAGAAATGGTTGCCATGGTAACGGAATTTAAATCTTTTTCTTTTTATTAGATTAAAAATCAATTATTATTTAAATTCCCATTTTTTTTTTAATTTATTTGTGTCTTTAATTGTTTCAAAGAAAACATATATGTCTCTCTCTCACTTGCAAACATTATCGTCTCTCTCTACTCTTTTTAAATTCCCTTTCCACCTTATCTTCGCATAGGAACAATGTTAATTTCCTATAGGGATTTGTATGTTAATTTCGATTCAAAAGGGGGTCCCCTTTAGAACTTTTTAGGCATTTAAAATTTTTTTTCCAATTCTTATGAAATTTTGTATTTATTTACGATTCTATATTGTGTATAAAATGTCCAAATATGAGATTAAAATTTTGAAAAATAACCATAGTTTATTTGAAGCAGTCGACCATTAATAGAAGCAAGAGTGAGTAAAGGTAAATTTGTTTAAGATCATTTAGATTCAGTATTTATTTCAATGGATTTGTAGCCAATTTAAATTAAATTAATTTTTTTGCTTCAGGTGGGATGCGAACCCTCGACCTCCGGAATTAGAATTCTTTTTTTGACATTTGAGTCACAGATAAAGGACGAGTAAACTCTCAGCTCAGGTAAATAGCAATTGTTAAGCGATTTATTTAAGTCTAATTTATATTGGCTACCAATGAATAAATAAATTTAGACAGAGTCTAAATCGAAAAACTTTATTAATTTTTTATTTGGGCATCGGAGGCCATTTAGAAATTAATTGTTAGCCACAGACAGGAAATGAACACCTTAGGCGATACCTATAACTCTTCGATACCACCCAGGTGCTTAAAAAGGCTACAGAATGCGGTTTCTCAGTTGAGTGGCTTCTATTCAAATAGACTATAAGCTTAATTAAGATAAGAAGTTTGATTAAAAACAAAGATAAATTTATGTTTATCTTTGATTAAAATTTGTTTGCTTAAAAAACTTTTCTTCGACAACTTAAATTATAATTTAATTATCAAAAAGAAAATATTTTTAATTTTTTTTTTTAAGAAATGCATGTATCAAGCAGGTAAGATTAAAAATGACAATTTTATTATTTCTGAGACATTTTGACAGTCTGCCTTCATTTTTTTTTTTTTTTGCAATCTATTAAATGAATGTTAATTATCTCGAGCTAATTGCTTTTAGAGAGAGAGAAGCAACCAATTCCTTTAGGGAATTAACGAACTAGAAAAGTAAAGAATGTTGTTGTCGTCTTCTCTTGTTAAGCAGTCAATTGTTTATAAAGATTCATTTTTCAAAAACTAATTAACTTTAATAAGAAAAAAAATGAAGAACAGGTCCAAGTGTCAAGAGAAAAACAATTTTTGGTATGTCATCTATATTTAGATGTCATCTTAAAAAAAAAATGGAATTTATGATTAAATTTCTTATATGAAGGTTTAATTGAATGTTGAAGATGGTAAAATGAATTATGACAGAGTGCTTTTTCCCGCTCTCTTTTATTATTTAAAACTTTTTCGGCATCTGGAGCTATTTAGTCTCAATATTAACATTCAAAAGTCAATAACTAATGAGAAGGTTGAATTTTATGCATTTAAAGGAGTTTGTTAATCTCAGGCTCGATGTTACTTAAAAACAACCATCACCTAAGTAAAAAAATGATTAAAAATGATCGAGGGATCCACACGCACGCAGCAGGTCTGCATAGTGAACCTTGAGGGACACACGTCCGCACCAGTAGACCGAAAGTGACCAGAAGAAAAATGTGTGTCCCTGGTGCGGCCGTGTGTATCCCTACGGGTCCTCAAGGTTCACTATGCAGACCTGCTGCGGGCGTGTGGATCCCTCGATCATTTTTAATCATTTTTTTACTCGGGTACAATAACAAAAATTAAACTATATTCATTTTTACTTTACTTTAGTATGTGATTAGCGTGTATTTTTTTTTTTTTTGCCTTTTGGAACGAAGTTCTTTAACGCGGCTTACGCAGGGTGAATTGGGAGAAAATGTAACATAACAAAAATGTGTTCCTAATAAAAATGCGTTCCCAGCACCCGAGCGACGGCGGAGACAGGCGAGATTAGCCGAAGTCTTAGCGAGGCCACGCCCACCTTCTCCTTCTCTTTATTTCCTTCTATCTACCGTAGGTTCCTTCGGCGGGCTTTCGATCTATTTAAATAATATTCGTATTAAATTCTATTCTGAGTTGAAGAAAAGGCGTGAGGAACTTCGTTCCTGCCGGAGGTCCCTCGACCCCACACGTTTGCTTTTTTAGACTATATTTTTTAATCTCCTCACGCCCCTTCTGCGCCATCTCAATGCCCCCTAATTTTCTTTGGGTCTTCTAATGCTCCCGCGAAAGTCTCAAACGCCCGCAAGGGGGCGTTACCGCCCACGTTGAGAACCTATGGTCTACATTTATATTTATTTAATTTTTCAAATGGTCGTAAATAATGTGTAAAACTAGAATAAACGAAGCTTTGTGTTTTTATTATCTTTTCCTCAAATTATTTCAACCAAATTAAAGAGTACACTTGCACTGCGTGGCTTAATTATTTTTAATCATTGGGAGGAAATGGAAAAAAGAAATTTCCTTTTAATGTAATTTCAGGGGCTTTAACGTTATTGCATATCCAAGGGCTTAGAGAGTCGTTATTCCAGTTTATCTCATTCTCAAGTTTCGGATGGTAGTAAAAATAAAAATAATATAGAGTCAATTTAAGTACTTGTATTCTATATTGTTTTATGTTTACTAAATAGTCGAAAAAACGTAATGAGGTTTGTAACATACTAGAGATTATGCTCCTGAAGAATTAAATTTGTTTTAGTGATCAAATAAAGATGACTTAAGTTAGTTTTGGCATCAGCAAAACCAGGAAACGGAATTAAATGCTGACATTGTAATAAATAATTGAACTGAATTCTAATTTAAATACTGTCAGAGAAAACTCTATGAACTCATGAGAGGAGTTATCAATCCAGGGAAGGGGGTGAAAAGAACTCTAACATATACTGTATTTGTTTTTAAAGTGGAACTTTTATTTGATGGCCTCAAATTTTGTCGCTCTTCTATCAGTATGTCCAGCCGTGACGACAAAAATAGAAAAGTTGAAATTTAATATAGTATATTATGACGAATTATAAAAAAATAATTGTGAGATTTAATTA
Organism: Euborellia annulipes; assembly: GCA_023213315.1. Taxonomy (NCBI): domain Eukaryota; kingdom Metazoa; phylum Arthropoda; class Insecta; order Dermaptera; family Anisolabididae; genus Euborellia; species Euborellia annulipes. Next base: position 6,853 of record JAKCPI010002182.1, on the reverse strand, counting down.
TTCAATTTTTAAATTGATAAAATATGATTTTTTAAATAATTTAAAATGATTCAAATCTTCAATTGTTAAATAAATATTGTTCTCAGTTTTTAACATGGGTCTATTGATTTCCCATTTTCCAATTATTAAGTTAAGATTAAAAACGCAATTTTAATACCCTTAATTGAATAATTTTCTGAAAATTTTCAGTTAAACCCCTATCCAAAAAGTTTCCCTTGCATCGTGGTTTCATTAAACCACACAATGATTTTTTTTTGTGACTGTAATTTGGGTTGAGGCAGAGTCAAGAAAAAACTTCACAAGACTTAGCAGCCAAAGCCGAGTAAAAAGAATAAAAATGATCGAGGGATCCACAGCCAGCAGGTCTGCATAGTGATCCTTTGAGGGACACACAGGGATATACACGCCCACACCAGGGACACACATGTTTCTTCTGGTCACTTTCGATCTACTGTGTGTGTCCCTGGTGTGGACGTGTAAGTCCCTTTATGTTCCTAATGGTTCACTATCAACCTGCTGCGAGCGTGTGGATCCCTCGATCATTTTGGTGGAAATGCATGAACATGTTGATTGTTAATAGGCATGTATTTCTATTTTTTTGTTTTGTTTTGTTGTATTTGTTATTGTATTTAAATTTGAATTGTGTTTGCTGGACCTAGCCACCGAGGACTGGTGCCTCTAAGCGGGTCGTAATAAATTTATTTATTTTTAATCATTTTTACACGGGAATCTATTTTATTATTAGCCGTATTTCGTCCCTGGTCTAGATCATTTTCAGAGCTGCATATTTTTTATTGAAAGAAAAAAATATGTTATTAATATACAATTCCAATTCATTACAACTATTTTTCAATATTACTACAATAACAATATTTATTGAAATTGTACATACCCGGATGGCTGGTTGTGTGTCGGTGATATTGAATTTTCAACTATTGTATATTCTCCCCAAGCGGATATGTACAATTTCATTAAATATTGTTGATGCAGTAATATTCGCAAATAGTTGTAATGAATAAGAAGTGTATTATTAACAGATTTTTTACGACCTCGGGCTTGGATACCAAATGGTTTAAATAAATATGCCTGGACCCAAAATATATAATAATATTATCTAGTTGTTTCTTGATGGCTGGATATTATGATATGAGGATGCGTTACGAGGGCAGCCAAGGCGAAAAATAAAACAAAAATCTATTTTTTGTCGACGTTTCGAGTGCCGATCGCACTCTTCATCAGGACCTACGATCAGTCAAACAATTTTATTGCAATAAATCTTAATTTACATAAGAGTTAACAAAAAACAAAAACAAAAAACAGCAAGATACATACAAAAATGATGTCAATTCGTCAGGTCGTCTGACATGGCAGTATAGTAATATTATAATAATAATATATATAATAAATAAATATATATATAATAATAATATATAATAATATTATATTATATATTATTACTGACGCGCCCCGCCTTCGGCGGGGCTTCCGTCTAGCCGGGGGCTGCGCCCCTGGACCCCCTTGCTCGCCTTCCCTTTTCATTTATATATAGAGACTATATTAAAGGTTAATTATTCATGAATTTAAGATTTTTTGTGAATCATATCCTTTCCGGGACTCTCCCGATACACAGACAAAAAAATTTACGCCGATATTTTAGAATTCAAAATGTAAATAAATAAAAAAAAATCGTAAACATGGGTAAATATTTATATTTTCTTACCATGGCAACCCTTTCTCCTAATTTTTATTTTTTTCTTAGTTTAACGGTTAATTACTCATTAACTTATTGTTATTTGTGAAACAAAACCTGTCCGGGACTCTCACAAACATACACAGAAAATTTCATCATAATTGGTTCAGTCGTTTAGGAGGAGTTCAGTCACATACACACGTACAGAAGAATTATATATATAAAGACTAGACGCAGCCCCGCCTTCGGCGGGGCTTACACTGCCAGGGGGCTGCGCCCCTGGACCCCCCTTGCTCGCCTTCATTGAAAATTGTGGATTTCTATAAAACATATACATATATACATACCGGTACATACAAACATTTTTCCCAATTCATTTTTATATATAGAGATTATTTAAACGATTAATTATTCATGAACTTAAGATTTTTTGTGAATCATCCTTTCCGGGACTCTCCCGATACTCCCGATACACAAACAAAAAATTTAGGCCGATATTTTAGAATTCAAAATGTAAATAAATAAAAAAAATCGCAAACATGGGTAAATATTTATATTTTGTTACCATGGCAACTATTTCTCCTAATTTTTATTTTTTTCTTATTTTAACGGTTAATTACTCATTAACTTATTGTTATTTGTGAATTAAAACCTGTCCGGGATTCTCACAAACATACACAAAAAATTTCATCAAAATCGGTTCAGTCGTTTAGGAGGAGTTCAGTCACATACACACGTACAGAAGAATTATATATATAAAGATTAAGATTAAGATTATTATATAATAATTATATTATTATTTTAAACATATGTTTAAAAAACAATCATAATAAATAAGGAAAAAAATGTATAAAAAACAGTTCTTACTCATTTGATTTCTTTAAGAACGCAAAATATCTTGTGTAAATTAAGGTCTTCAGGGGGCTAGAGCCCCCATAACCCCCTCCCCTTAGGATGGCTATTTCTCTGAGATGATTTGTACTTGAGCTGCTTTCAATTCAGGATTAAAGCTTAGCTGTTTTATCCCCTCAGATAATATAATCCGTGAGGTATTATAAGCGACCCGAAAAATTGTGAAATGATAGCCATGAAGCAAAATGGAAAATAGAATGAATGAAGAAATTGAAAAGGATCAGCGAATAATTTACTCAATGGATTATAGAGAGATTTACGGATCGAAATCTTCTTCTATTATATTACTAGCTGGAAAATGATGAATGGAAGGAATAACGAAGAATAGGAGGGGATTTACATGGAAAAATTAATATTTGGAAAAAAAAAATTCGAACAAGAAAAAGGCCAAGGTGCAAATTGTATAAAATATCGAGTAGTTCATACGTACATAGAATCAATCGGTTAAAAAGTTTTTAAAGAGCTATTTGCAAGGTGAAAAGTTATTTCTTAAAAAATTCAAAGAGATTTAAAATAAAAAAAAAGAATGTTCGACATCTCAAATATAGCCTACGTATATAAGTTATAAGAGAAAAAAAATGTTATAAAAATCTCATATTTTATAATGATATTGGAAAAATAGAAGGTTTTATGTCAAAGTATTGTCTGATAAATTGGGCATACATAAAACATGTAGTCAGGCAAAGCGTTGCTCTCCAAGTGATTTATTATTTAAAAATTCAATTGAAACATTTCCATAAACTTTGTATTCGTTTAACACCTTGTAAACTTGGTGTTTTTTTTTTTTTTTTTTTTTTTTTTTATTTTCTTAAATCAAAAGAAAGAAATTAAAAAACTCCCATTTACGCGGGAAAATTGGTAATTAAATTAATGCTCTATTTATGTTTAGATTTAAAAATTTTAACTAACAACCGTAGGCGTATAATGTATTTAAGAAAATTAAAAACACTAACTTGTAAGTCATAAGATTCAATGATTTATTAAAAACTCAAAGTGTTGAAAATGTTAATTTTAATAAATCATTGAAGCTTATGACCTAGTGTTTTGAAATTTTCATAAATAATTCCAAAAATTAAGCTCAGGAAGGGCGAGAATTATCAAATTTTTTAAAATTTAATTTTGTTTAGATCTTATAAAAAATTTAATTAAGGGTTGAGTTACCCCGAGGATCCGAAAAAGAAAAAGAGGATCTAAAAAATAATCGATTTATGAATTTTAATCAAAATTGATTGTGCAGATTTTGAGCAAATCGAAAAAAAATAAACTGAAAAAGTACATCAAATTTCAATCTCATAGATTTTTTCGTTTTTGAGATATTTTGTTCACTCACACCCACACAGACAGACTTTTTGGACTGAGGACAAAACGTGTATTTCCATCAGAATCTCGACATCGGAAATTTGACATGAATCCAATAATTTATCGCTGTCTATATACATAGGCGCCGGAACTGGGGGGGCAGGGTACATTGCCCCCCTGGCATCCTATAGGGGGGGCAGAGGGGGGCAAAATATCTTCTTTTATTTCATTTATTTTTAAAAATGATATATTTTTACTTTTGAAATATAAAATCTTCTAAATTAAAAAAAAAATTAAAAGAGTAAGAAATTCATTTTTTTCCAAAATTTTTGATAAAATCACTAGCAAATTTTTTAAAATTTTACTTTTATTAAAATTGTGATTTTATTTAAAATTTTTAAAGTTTTATAGTAGATTTATTTTTGTTTTATACTATTTGAACATATTAAATTATTTTAATTTTCTAAAAAAATTTTTTGCCCCCCCCCCCTGAGTCAAATTCGTTCCGGCGCCCCTGTCTATATATATATAGGTAAGAAAAGTAATTTTGACTAAATAAATACTGATCAATTCTAAATGAGTATTTACAGTAGAATTTCATTTGAAAAATTCATCTTCTATTTGAATTAGTGTACTAAAAAAAAAAAATTTAACTATTTTTCTAAGTCTACCGGAAAATGGCTAAATTTCGATTAAATTTTCAATTGGAAATATGATTTTTAATAAGGGTCCCATCCCCGGCGTTTAAATGATTACCTCGACTGAGATAAATTTGCGGTTTACTTCATCTTTTAATTAATTATTAATATGAGTTTCCAATAACCGATATAACCCAGATTTAATATTTAACATACATGCAAGAGGTCTAGGGTAGAGCGATAAATTGCTATTAGAATCAATAATATTAAATAAATATCTACATATAAGTAAATATTAAATGGAATGTTGTCTTTGATATAAATTCGATCTTTACGGGAAGGGTCCAAATTTATAGAGACTCGGAGCATAAATTGTTAGTATTAAATAAGAAAGCACCAATTTCCTATTTAATGACAGGTGTGCTCAAAAACATTTTATTGATTAAATTCTCAGGGAGAAAAAAAAGTATTAAAAATTTTATAATATAATCGATTTATCAATTTTAGATAATTTTTGTATTAAATATTTCTAAATCTGATCGTTAAATTATTTAAATATTTTTCGAGATCTATATATTTGAATAAGATAATAGTATTCAAAATACCTCGATTCGGACTAAACAAGACAATATTCAAACAAACAATATTCAACAAGACATGTGAGTGTTTTTTATTGGTGAGGCCAAAGATCCTGGGTTCGATTCCCGGGGGCCATGGGATGTTTGGCCTCATCAATAGAAAACACTCACATGTCTTGTTAAATTATTTTATCAAAATATTATGAAAAAGAGATAAAATTACGAATATCAGAGAGATCGGGCCCAAAGTTGATAAATTATGCATCAAGTCCTAAATTTTAATTTAAGTATTATCTATTTATTAGTGAAAAAATTTTAATCAATAGATCATGAGTTTATTTAAAATATACAAATGTATATTAGTATTGAAATATTTTTAGCACTAAAAAAATATTTTTAACGTTTTTTTTAGATTAGCATTAAATAAAAAATATTTTTAAAAAATTTGCTCTATAACTTATAGATAATTAAATTAGTAATTAAATTAGTAATCATTGTGTTAAAAAATAATTAATTTTTTACCCTCAATTAATTAGCTGAAATCTTTAAAAGGGAATGGAATAAATCCCTTCTATTCCTATGGAAAAAACTAACGCCATCTCTTGCCGCCTCGAGTAACTCGGTAGTCAATCGCCTTCTAACGGCTTTTCGAGAGGCGCACCTTAAGAGCTAATATTGATATAAACATTTTATTTTTAATCATCAAATTTTATAAAAATTCATTCAACTTGATAGCAAGCTGCCTTCAAGCCAGTTGTCAATGGCGATGCTCAATATTTTCAAATGGTTTTTCTTTTTTAATAACTTTTTGTTATATATACATGTACCTTTCTTTTCCTCTCTCTAATAAACTTGTACACTAAGGGGGGCCTGAGGCCCTATGTACATTTTAAAAATAAAATAAATAAAATTCTCTTCTTTGTAAAAATTGTGATAAATACATTATATAAACACTCCTTTTGTTTTTCTATGGAATGTTTTGTTTTAAATGTAATTTGATTCAATGGATCCACCTCTTGATTAATTTATTTATTTATTTTTCAAATCACCTTCCTCCAAATAACATCCAGGATAAAATATTTGCTAATTTAAAATGAAGTTAATTAACGTTAATAAAAATATATTGAACCTTTAACAGCCATTCTTAATGGGTTGTTAATAGCTAACCAAAATTAAAGGTAATGGAAGAGAAGGGGATGAAAAATTGATTAAGATAAATTCCCATTAAAAAATCTCTTAAATCTAATCGATAAAAGAGAGTTTTTTAATTTTAAACTAAAAAGGTTAAGATACTCCAGGATCTAAAATTTGAATTTAAGTAGTTGTTTCTTGACGGCTGGATATTATGATATGAGGATGTGGCATAAGGGCAGCCAAGACGAAAAAGTAAAATAAAATCTATTTTTTTGTCGACGTTTTGAGTGCCGATCGCACTCTTCATCAGGACAAAAATGATGTCAAGTTGTCAGGTTATTTGACATGGCGGTATAGCAACGTTTTAACCAATTTATATTTTCTTGAAGACTCTTTACTGTTTCGAGGTCGAATGAATTAAATTCATATTTTATTTTTCGTCTTGGCTGCCCTTACGCCACATCCTCATATTTGAATGTACGTTTTGAGACTTAAAGCTGACGTTTCGGTCGCTTTGATTTGGTCCTGAAGCTGGTCCTAAATGTGATAAGTGGCTTGTGATATTAAATTGTATTTTCTTTTTAAATTTCTCTTACCCTATA
>JAKCPI010002181.1:0-15286 GCA_023213315.1 Euborellia annulipes | reverse complement strand
AATTTTGTATAGAAAATTTTAAGAAGGTGCGGCAAATTAAATTTTGCCCCCCTAAAAAATCTCCTAATTCGGTAAGAAATAAAGAAAGAGCGAGTGGAGCTATTTTTATTTCGTTTACTAGGCTCTTGAAGCTGACGTTTCGGTCAGATTTGCGACCATCCTCAGGTCTGAAGTGTGTAAATAAAACTCCTCAAAAATCGAATGGCGTAATTGTGTAAAATATTTATTGCCATTTAATAAGGACTAAAGGCTATGCGAGTCAAGGCTAGAATGACAATTTTATTAATTATTCATTCAACCACTATCTCATATTTATTTTATTAACTTACTAAAATAAATTTTGTATTTTAGCTTGTCTCCTTTAAATTTGTTCTTTTAGATTTGTGAGTCACTGAGAGAAAAGATCCTTTAAAATTTTATCAAGCCCTCAACAAAGGGTGTTTAATATAGTATCTCCCTAAAAATTAATCTCTCGACTTATCTAATTGTAAATATTAGTTCAAGTTAGGGTCTTTTTAATGATTTTTTTCCTACTTCTATTTAGTTTGTTGATAATCTTTACAAACAAAGGGAAATAAACCAAATTAAAGAGAGAAAAGAGAGCCAAAACTGTTTTGTTATGAAAAAACTTTTACTTTTTGTTGAAAAAGAGATTTTTTCTGTTCATTGGAGAGTGCTAATTTTGAATCGATTGGTCCAATTATATTATGGGAAAGGGAATCAAATCTCTTTGGTGACAGATTGAAACAAAGCTAACGAGAATATTCCTCATACGTGTTTAATTTTTTTTTTTTTTTTTTTTCAATTCGTTATATTATTTTAAGAGTGCGTTACATTTTCTTTATTAAAAACTCAATTTGTTTCTAAATACACATACACACGAAGATTTAAATAATTGTTTTCTTAATATCGAACCTTTAACGGCTTTGGATCTAAAACCCCCATATAATAATCCATATTTTTATTTAATTTATTTATTCTAAAACATGTATATAGGACAGATTATCCCTCATTGTGTACACAAAAATATATAAACCTATATCATTTATCATTTAAATAAATCCAGGGCGGTTGGGACCGCGAAGCCGCCCGCCCCGTGGAAATATTTATAAACTTTCCACCTCTGGCTAATAACGGGGGATTGTTTATTACCTGTTTCAAGAGACACATAAACTAAATATATTATTATATATATCTCGAATATAGATCTTGTAAAAAATTTAACCCTCCTCTCTCTCGCCGTCTGTCAGGCGGTAAATATCCGAGTTTAAGGAATTTTTCATACCTTTCATAACCCCATAAAGCATAATAGTATCAACTATATATTTTACTAAGGATAAAAGGATGTGTGAAGGTATAAAGTAAGACGATTGAACAAATTTTGTATAGCATGACCAGGGCCGCAGAGGGAGAGGGGCTCGGGACCTTTGAGTTCCAACCTTAAAATTCCAATAAAAAATAATAATTTTCGTATTTTAGCTGAGAAGACAAAATAGTATTTAACAAATTTTTAAATTACTTTTTATGGGGGGGGGGACAGTGAATTAATATATAGCCCCAGGGCCCTGGGTGTACCCCGAATTCGGAATCTCCAGTCTATCTCCGAGGAAGATTTTTTAATATAAAGATTTTTAGATTTCTTACTCGAAAGAACTCGTACCTCATATATTGGGGGGATTATGAAATTTTGATGGTATTACACTGGAGAATTGGAGATATCAGCCAAATTGGGATTGTCCAGGTTAATAAAGCTCCCAAGATAAGACGTTTCGGCCTGAATTTATTTGACTATCTTCAGTTATCGGAAATTATACACCACATAGTGCAAGTGCACATTTGATCAAGCCAGGACTCGTCAATAATAAAATATATTTGCTTCATACAAAATTCTATGGTTCCTGTGTTCAATCTCAAAATCAATGTTCGATGGTATGTTCGAGGGCTCAATGGTCTGTATTCATTTAATAGAAACACTCCAATCCCGGATTGGCTGGAGATCCCGGGCTCGGATAAAAACTCCCATAATAATAAAAGATATTTTGGCAAAGAAAATTTTATTCGGACAAAATTAAATTATAAGTTCAAATATTTAAGGAACATCAAACGGATAAATGAAAAGTAAAATTAATATTAAAAAAAAAATATTTAGCAATATGTGATGACTACTTTTTTCTATTCCACGTCAAAATGACGAAAGGCAATTAATTACACGTTGAGATAATTTGATATAGCTTGACGTCAAAAATTTAATGAAATGTGTCTCTATAAAATAACAAAATTATTTTCTTTATTTTCTGCTCTTCATTCAACCCTCCAGGTTTTCAACAAAAATAACTCATCTACCCGCCTATTTGGTCTCTAATTACTCTACTCGGCAAGAAATAAAAAGCCCTAGATAATTCCTTCAGATTCATAAGTAAAATAACCTCCGTTTTCCCCACCACGTACCGTTTTCGGGGGGAGCCCCCTACTTATTTCCACCCCTTTTCGTTAATCTTAGGGCCTTGAATTAAATTCGGAGGGATGAAAAGGAATATTTTGGCCTTAACAGAAGGTCTAGAGAGTTCAAAAACATGAACATTTGGTTCCAAGTGGAGGATTTTGTCCCGCAAATTGCAAAAAAAACATTAAAAAGATTTTTTTTTTAAAGAGGTTTCCCTTTAAAAAAATCCTTTGTATTTATTTTCATCCATGCCAATGAATGACATAAAAGTCCTTTTTAACATTTTATCAGGTGACATTTTATGATATGATTATTCCAATATATATTTATATTAATTAATAAACCTGTTTGATCCTTTATTCAGGCAAAGATATTAAAACCCTCCCACCTTTTTTTTTTTTTTTTTTTTTGAATTTCAAATTCAAACTCACAATTTATGTAAATGTTTAAACAAAAAAGTTATAATCAAATAAATATTCTCCCCCACCATTGAATTGAACTATGAATAAATTTCCCCCTAACATATAATAAAAAATATTATTTTTTTTTTTACATTCATGAATATTAATATAATTTTTTATCAACTGGAAAGTTTCTCTCTTTAAGTGTGATAATTTAATTGGAAATCATTCTCGCTTGGCCGATCCCCTCAGATGGGCAGATAACAAACAATTATAAAATGGAAAAGGTGATTGGTTTGATTTATATGTCGACCTCAGTACGTGTTTGTGAGTCCCCCCCCTCCCTTCTCCCCTTTTTCTTCTCATCATTTTGATTTCTTTTTTATGGTCTTTTGAACTTCTTCTGAGATGGCAGCCCATTTAGGGAGACATATCGTAAGAAGCAATCAGTCCTTGAAACTGTTCTTATTTCTCGGGGTCAAATCTCCAATCTCAATTGACTCACGTAACTTTTCGTTCCTTATTTCTTATTACTAGAGCCCGGATTTTTATGCAGTAAAAACCGCTAAATATGCCATATAATATGCAGTAAAAGTATTAAAATATGCAGCCAAATATGCAATATAATTATGGCAAAAATACAGTGGCGGATCCAGAGGAGTTTCTCGGAGGGGTAATCTGGTGTGACTGTTCGCACAGCACACAATTTTTTCTTATTATCGGTAATTTAAAGGTGAATTCTGTAGTTGTTTACCAGAATTTATATACAAATCAAATTTTTAAGTATTAATTTTGAAAATTTTATATTAAAAACACAATTTTTTTCCAAAAAAAAAATATTTTTCTCAAATCTCAAGGGGGTAATTACCCCCTTTACCCCCCTTGTATCCGCCCTTGCAAAAATATTAAGTAAATGGCTTCCAATTAAATCATGATTTCTACTGATGTAAAACTAATGGTGTTTTATTTTTGGAAGGAAATGATAAAAAAAAAAAATTGGTCTCGCAATAAAAACTAAATTTAATTAAAAAAAAAACATAGGGAGCAATCCATTGCGAAATTTTTGAAGCAAACGAGGACCCCTGTTTTGGCATTTTTTTCTTTAATTAATTTGACTTCCAACTATGAAACACAAATGACTTGATATTCATCCAACGAAAATTCTAGCAAAACTAAATTTATTTCTTAAAAGAGGATATAAAGCAGTGGTTCCCAACCGGTGTGCCCCGGCACCCAAGGGTGCCGCGAGATATTTAGATAAAAAAAAAAATAAAATAAAGAGGCGAAAAAAATAGTTTTGCCAAAAAAAAAGGTCAAATGATTAAAATGGAAGCGGCAAAATTTTCCGTAGATCGGAAAAAATTAAGCTTTGCCAAAAAAAAGGTCAAATGATTTTCACGCAAGGGAAAAAAAATTTGCCCCAGGGTGGAAAAAAATTTCGATTTGATAGGGGAAAAAAAGGAAGGGTGCCGCTAGTGTGTAATATTATTCCCAACGCACCTTTGGGGTGCCGTGGACTTCAAAAGGTTGGGAAACGCTGATATAAAGAATAAAAAATATAGTTATTTATTTTTTACAATGTAATAAAAGGCTTAATTTTTTTTTTTTTTTTTTTTTTTTTTTTTTTTTAATTAAAAAATGAAAATAAAATGAATCTTTCACTGAAAAAAATTTAAAATATCCAAAAAGCTTTAAATATGCAACTTTATGCAATATTGGCCAAATATGCATAAATATGCAATATAGAATTTGAACCCTAGCTCCAAGGGGGCATGATTCGGATAGAAAATTGGTTTTCAGTGACGTACCTATTAGCAAATAGAATATGCAATTGCATAGGAATCCGGTCTCTACTTATTACTATCATCTTACATTTGTCGCATTTCTAATCGCGAATTTACATTAAAATTTAAAATAAAAAAAGGAATCAGAAGAATAATAAAACAAATTAATGTTTGGATCGAAATGATATTGTAAAAATTACACTATTGTACGATTATTGTAACTTAGTCAATGGATGCCCAAGGATTTGGTTAAGAGTAGGAACAGGTTCAGACTCAAAAATAAATTCAAAATTTGATCTCATATTAAATTCGATGAAAAGATTTCCTTACTTAAAATTAGAGCGACCCAATATAGTAGTTAACTTTTTAATAGTACTGTATTTCGACCTACAGGATAAACTTTAAACCAGGGGTCAGCATAATTATTTACTAAGAACTTCTAATACTCTTATTTATAGAAAAGAATTAAGAAATTCCGCACTATTGTAGTAAAAATATCTTTAAAAAAGTCCAATTTTAAGTAATTTAACAGCCAGGCCTGAATATTGTAACCACCCTGTATTTTAGATCAGAATATTTATCAACTCTGGTTAGGACTCAAGACGGAATTGTTGACATTGTTAATAACCACTAGGCCAATCCCAAGGAGCTGAATTATTAATAATAATAATAATAATGCCCTCAGAGCGTTCCCCATATTCTGACTCGACCACTTGAATAAACATAAAATGATGAGAGAAAAGCCTATACATAGTCTGAATAAAAAGAAAAGTAAAACCTACTTTATTTTTGTTCATCAATACTCTCAAAGATAACAAGCCTCTCTTGCCCTAAAGAATAAAATGAACTATTAAAAAAAAAACAACCCAAATGCGACATTGCTAGATTTTGATGAATATTTATTTTTATCATTTAACTCACCAGGACTGTGCAAATTGTAGTTGGAAAGGTGATAGGTCTTTTCAGTCCAAATAAAATATATAAATAATTTATATTAAATGTATTCAGAAAGTTGTTTTGTATAAAATTTTAAATTTAAATTTATTTTTCTTTTTGCTTTATATAATAGTAAATTGATAAGACCGATAGATGTCAGGTTAATCCCCTCAGCTACTCTTTTATGAAATATTTATTTAAAAATAGAATTTGAACTTGTTCATTATATGATTGACTAGCAAAGTGGTGTTTGTATGCATGGCATTATTTATTAATATGACTCTCAGATGTTTCAATGTAATGGATCTAAATGCGAATATAATACTCACCTTATAGGTAAATATATAATTCTAAATATAAAATCAATTACTTAATTTTTAATTTATTATATTCTACCATTTAGATCCAGCCCTCACTGAGGAAGGCTTACAGCAGAGTAGCCGAAACCCGACGGTCTGAGATCTGATAGATTTTTAATAAAATAAATATATAAATTATTTATATATTTTATTTGGACTGAAAAGACCTATCACCTTTCCAACTATTTATTTTTATTATCTTTAAAATTAAATTTCACTAGCTTTGCCATGGTATTTGTTACTATAGTGATAGAAAAGCTGTGGGGGAGGAGTTTGTTCGCTTAATATATACTTCTTTTTAATACTAATAATAATGCAATAGATGGCAGGCTAGTCTAACAGCTGATCCCGTAATAGCGTATATCTGGCCTATATTTATATATTTTTATGCTTTTATAAAAGATACATAATATATAATAATAACATTTATAAAGTATTTATTGTTAAAAGATCAATGAAAATCAACCAAATGCATTAAATATTATTAGCTACCATTCTGACATCTCTTGGCAAATTTTTGAATTACTTGATTTTTTGGGCATACTTTTTATGACACACAACGCCATCTTAAAAACATTTGGGAAAAACATGCGTAACCACTTCGCTCCTATTACGCCTTAACAATCAAATCATTTTCTATGTTAGTCTAACCCGCGTTTCTCTAAACTAGTTTCTTAATTTTTCACATTTCTCCCGCCTTCGCCAAAGTGAAATTTTAAAACATTTTGAATGGATGATTGAAATACTAGTAAGAACGACCAAAGCCCGTTTCCTAGCTTTATAGCCTTTAATGTTATTATTAACTCGTTTCGGTCGATTGGTTATCTCCTGGGAAAATCAGTTTTTTTTAAAAAATTAATAAATATTTAGAACGCCGTATTTTTTTAACAATCTTAATTTCCACTAATCTTCAAGGACCTCTTGAGCGAGTTCCCGGGAGATTTTCCACTTCTTTAACTCTCTTCGGGATAGAAAGTTAAATATTTGCTCTCTCCAGAGAGTCATCGGTCACAGTTGACACCTCACTTAACTTCGTAATCCACTAAATTTCAGCCCTCTCCTGCACCTTCTTTTATTCCCAAGTCACTGGACACTAGGTTAATCTTTTTTTGATTAAAGTGTTTTTTTTTTGTTTTTTTATCCTTCTTAAAAATATAAATGAAAATTTTATTTCTTCTATGCAATCCACTTGTCGGGGCCTTGGCCAAGAAAATCTTGAGGAGCCTGAGAGTTATCCCAACTAAATAAATTTGACTTTGGAAAAAATAAAACAAATTGTAGAAATATGGTGTGACTGGTCGCACTTACGAACTTACTAGCAAATTCATGTTGAAGTCAGTCATCTTTGAATGTTTTCATAGATTTTTAATGACGAATTTAAAAGTTCTTATTAAAAATTTCTTTTTTATTTAACAAGACTGTGAGTTTTTAAGCTTTTAAACAAAATCGGCCAAAAAGTATTGATGTACTTTTCAGTTTTTTTTTTTTTTTTTTTCTCAAAATTCGCACCAACGATTTTAATTAAAATTTAAAAATCAATTATTTTTTAGATTCTCTTTCAAACGTATATTCTCATTTCGCTCTCAAAATTGTTTGAAAAGCACCTTACTCTTGTATGTACTTCATAGGAAAGATAGGAGAAATGGTTGCCATGGTAACAAAGTACAAAGTATAAATAATTTCCCTTGTTTATAAATCTTACCTCGCTCTCGGGGCTTGGTGTAGGGGTTAGCGTGCTAACCTCGTATACCACGAGTTCGGACCCCAGGCAGTCTGATGATTTTATTTAAGCCATTTGGATACCAAATTCAAATATATACCGTAGTGTCTGAAACTAAATATATGTAGACAAAAAAAAATCAGCACACCAGATTTTAAAGATATTGATTCATATTCATTCATTTGATGAAATTGCTTTCAACATTCAGTAAAATAATATTATTATTACTAAATATTTTTCGAGATCTATATATTTGAATAAGATAATAGTATTCAAAATACCTCGATTCGGACTTAACAAGTCATAGATATATTTAACAAGTTGATTGAAGATTCTGGGACGGAGGTTCCTTCTATAATTTGAAGAGAGCCGACGATGATATTATATCGAAAGTGATGTTTGCAAACCAGTAAGCCTCCAGCATTAATAAAAAATTGAAAAAATTTTAAAAATTGTTTCAATAAAAAAACCTACCGGAAAACAGTAGAGACGGTGTCACTGCGGCTCTCTTCAAATTATATATTTAACAAGACTGAGTGTTTTTTATTGGTGAGGCCAAACATCCCATGGCCTCCTGGAAAGGCCGAGATCCTGGGTTGGATTCCCGGGAGCCATGGGATGTTTGGCCTCACCAATAAAAAACACTCAGTCTTGTTAAATATAATATTATTATTTAAAATATGTAATTTGATAAAGTAAGTGCACTCCCTTATTTACAACCAATTTTCCCAAATTAAAGTTTGAGTTTGAAATTTTTTATTTGGGCCCCTTGCCAAGTTGCCTATAGGGCAGGGGTTTCAGACTGGCGGGCCGTGTGACTCGAAGGGATTTTTTTTGCTTCTGATTATCTGAAATAAAATGAAAGCACGACAATATTTTTAATCATTCTGTCCATATTCCTGAATCCTCACTACAATTTATAATTTTAATGTGATGTGGCCCGCGTGAATCTTAGCAGTGCATGAAATCAGGGGCGCCGGAACGAATTTCAATCAGGGGGGGCAAAAATTTTTTTTAGAAAATTAAAAAAATTTAATATGTTCAAATAGTATAAAACAAAAACAAATCTACTATAAAACTTTAAAAATTTTAAATAAAATCACAATTTTAATAAAATTAAAATTTTAAAAAATTTGGTAGTGATTTTATCAAAAATTTTTGGAAAAAAAATGAATTTCTTACTCTTTTAATTTGTTTTAATTTAGAAGATTTTATTTTTCAAAAGTAAAAATATATCATTTTTAAAAATAAATGAAATAAAAGAAGAAATTTTGCCCCCCTCTGTCCCCCCCTAAAGGATGCCAGGGGGGCAATGTACCCTTGCCCCCCCCAGTTCCGGCGCCTATGCATGAAATGAACCGTGTATTAAGTTTGACACACCTGCCAGAGGGTAAAAAGCCTCCTTCACGTTAATTTTTTGCCCTCTTTCTCTCTCTAGTCTGTAATAAATATTATTGCATTATTATTACTTTTAATTAATTTAGCTCGGTAGATTTCCAACTATAAAAAATTAGGTCGATTGATTTAATAATATTAATGAAATCTTTTTTCCATTTATGAATTTCGTGTTATATAAATGATGCATGTTAGGGGACTCCCCCGAACATCTCTTTCTATTACGTAATTCTTCCTTTTCTTTCATGCAAATTGATTAACTCCATTTTAATGGATAAGTAGCTAATAATTAAAGTTGCCTATTGATCGTATTAAATTAATGAATCTATCCTTGTTTCGGAAGCAATGACGTCATAATTAACAGAGGAAAATTAAAAGCCAATCCACTTTTTATTGATTAATCTTCTAATTAAAAAAATTTTTTTTTTTTTTTTTTTTAATAATAAACATTTCTTTGAATAAACAAAAAGTTTGTTAAATTAAAAAAAAAATGAATATATTTTTTTTTATTTGCATTTGTTTGCCTGAAAAAATCCTTAGAGAGAAATGAATATTATTGAATTTGCACTAATTGCAAATCAAAATTACATTTATATTCAAAAAAAAAATTATTTTTAGATAGAAAATATTTTTCATTTTATTAAAACTTTTTGTTTTTTTTTCGGATTAAAAATTTTGCGTGGGCAAATTTTTTTATATAATGAATATTCTGATAATGGAATTTTTTTGTTTCGCCTTCCCCGGGGGGGGGGCCCCCCCGGCCTGAAGTAAATAATTAAAATATTGAATAAACATTTTGGGATTAGGCTTTTAGATAATGGCCATTGCTGTTATCGCTCTTTTATTTAATTATTTTAAATGATATTTGTTGAAATTCAACTTTAAAGAATTTTTTTAATATAAGGATGCAAATCTCTAAAGACCTTTAACTTAATCACCAAAGAAATCAGAAAAAAAAATTCACCGTTTTTGTCCCTAATTGTGACTTTTTCAATTCTGAAAAAAAGTCAAGAAAGAAAAATTATCTAATAGGACTATATCAAAATATTTGACGTTAGAAATCGTTTAAAATTTTAAATCTCTCTCGTAGGCTCTTGTTGTAACATTATAATAGTATCATTACACTAGGTTTAATTATTTTCTAGGAAAATATATGTAAAAATAGACAATTTTGACAAACTGTTGTCATCAGAAATGGAATCACAACTCTGATGATGTCAGTAATGTCGAAATGCACATGAAGGGTATTTTTACCTATAAATACTTGAAACACTTAACCACGTGTCTTTTTAGTAGTCTATTATTTTATATTACCAATTAGTAGGTAAATAAATGGAACGAATCTTACCGGAGAAGTTTTCAAGGTAACTATTGTGTTACCAAAATATTTAAAAATTAAAAGATAAAAAAAAGTACTGTTATAAGCACTGGGCCTTATTTTTGAAATTTTTAAAAAAATTTTATTATATTTTATTTTACTTAAAGACAAGAGAAAAAATCTGGTGTGACTGGCGCATAGCACACAACTTTCTCTTACCTTCGGTAATCGAAAGTTGTGTTCTGTGCTTGTCACACCAGATTTTTTGTGTCGACATGTATTTAGTTTCCGACCATAGGGTACGATTGAATTCAAGATGTAAAATTTATAAGTATGGGAAAATATTTATATTTTGATACCATGGCAACCATTTCTCCTATCTTTTCTATGGAGTACAAGAGTAAAGTGGTCTTCAGAAGATTTCAATCACAAAATGAGAATATACATTTTATAGAGAATCTAAAAAATAATTGATTTTTGAATTTTAAAAAAAATCGTTGGAGCAAATTTTGAGAAAATCGAAAAAAACTGAAAAAGTGCATCAGTAAAGTACTAGTACTCTTTGGCCGATTTTGTTCAAAAGCTTCGTGTCACGTCCCATGGGGGTGCCTAACTTAAATATAAAATTTCAACTTCCTAGCTCTTTTTGTTCTTGAGATATTTTGTTCACAGACACACACACAGACAGACAGACACACAGACAGACACACAGACAGACCATGTCGCGAAAAACCACTTTTTTGGATTCAGGGGACCTCAAAACGTGTATATCCATCAAAATCTCGACATCGAATTTTTGACATGAATCCAATACTTTCTCTCTATATATATAATACATATATACATAGGTAAGAGAAAGTAAAAAGCTCTTTTAATATAATTGAATGTTGCCATGTAATAAACCTTTTGAAAAACGACTTAATAAATGTAGCTACATCTTTTTTCTATAAGGAATCAAAAAAATTCGTTCATTTCTCTAAATAAATTTTTGAATCATTTAAATTTCAATTTTTTTCCAATAAATGCGTTTGTCTATACACTTTTAACAACTGGCATTTCCACAAAAGCTTTTTATAATTAACCTGTTTCCATTATTCATATTCACTGGTTGATATTTATTTTCGAGCTGAAAAAGTCAAAAGAGCTCTTTTAAATGATAGTTTCCCCGGCTCTTTTGATAGTCCATTAAAGAACGTTTTACTCTCAACTCGCCATGAATATATTAAATTAAAATTTTATTTTCCCAGAAGCAGGTTACTCTTTTATTGACTATTCTTTCTATGGTTTTGCATATACAATTGGTCTTTAAAAAAATTTGACGATAGCCATCCATATACTTTCAGAGGTCAATATTTAATATGATTAGAGGGGAAGACCTTTCTTTTTTTTTTTTTTTTTTTTTTTTTGATAAATGGCCCATAATCAAGGCAAAATATGAGGATCCATCTCCCCACTGAAAATCCAAAATCTATATATAATAATTGCGGAGTGTCCGTCTGTCTGTCTGTCCGATTGTCACGCTCTGTTTGACCAACTTCCCGTTGGAATTTTTAAACGAAATTTTGCAATCTTATAGAGGACGTTATGCAGAGTCCCGGAAAAATAGTCAGGTCCCGAAATTCCTATAACTTTTTGAGTTATTAATTCTTAAAGTTACGATTTCTCCCATAGGAAATGTATAAAGAAATATCTATGTATTCTTTGCTTTATAATATATATTCTATGAATAAAAACAAATTTTCAAGCAGGCACTGGATTGGAATACGTAGTATTAATTTTCTTTTGGCCCCCCCGAGTTTGGCGTAGAGGCTAGCGTGCTAACCTCGTATACCAAACGTCGCGGGTTCGGACCCCAGGCAGTCCGATGATTTTATTTAAGCCATTTGGATACCAAACCCAGTGAAAACCCACATATAAACACAACCTCACTATGTACAAGTGGCCACCTAGCCCTTGTGATTCGCCTAGTAACTACAGTTTGTTCCGTAGGGCATTGTGGAAAATGTATTTGTCAACGATAGCTAGAGAAAAACAATACTTTATAAATGAATTCAAATTAAATTCTTTCTATAATAACAGCAGTTAATCATTAAATCCAATAAGATGCAATATTACTCAATCTTGTGTTTGCACTTATATAAATATCACCCATTCATCTTATAATAGAATAGCAGTCAAGGCTTACAACACAAGCTCAAGATAACTTCACATTTCCGAGATCCGGCTTCCTTTAACAAATCCCTAAAAAAAAAACCCCAGACTCCAAATTACTCCATCATCAAAACCGCAAAAATAATCTTCTAAAAAGCCTACTTCTATTTCATTTAAGGGCCATTCATGTATTATGTAAGCAATTTTTTGACTGTTTTAGATTCCTCTTCCCCCTGCTTACCTAAACATTTAATATTAAATTAATAAAATGTTAGCAACTGATTACCCCCCCTCCTTTCTAAAATAAGCAAATCTCCCTGCTGAGTCTCTCCCATTTGCTTAGTTAGTTTTTTTTATGTTCTTCATGGTTACATATGACTTTGGAATTTATGTATTCTATTCAAAAAAAAGAAGCGCTTCTCCCATTTTGTTTAAATAATACATACTTGAATAGTCTCTTAGCTATATATCTTCGTTAACATATATTTTATTGTTATTTTTTTAATGTTTTTTGTAATTTTATTTTTGTTTTGGTTCTAATGTAATAAAAGAGGTTGAATGTTGGCATGCAAACAGCCGAATTATAAAGAAAAAAATCTGACGAGACTGACTGCATAGCAGATTTTTTATGTTGACATATATTTAGTTTCCGATAGTATAAAGTAGTGTGATGAAACTTTCTACGGAGAACAAAAAGAATATGCTTTATATTCTAACGTTCATCTAAAAAATGATTGATTTATGAATTTTAATCAAAATCGTTAGAGAGATTTTGAGGAAAATCGAGAAAAATTACTGAAAAAAGTACATCAATAAAGTACTAGTACTCTTTGGCCGATTTTGTTCAAAAGTTTCGTGTCAAGTTGGGGGGTTTTTAACTTAAATATAAAATTTCAACCTCCTAGCTCTTTTCTTCTTTAGATATTTTGTTCCCAGACAGACCATGCTGCGAAAAACCACTTTTTTGGATTCAAAACGTATATATCCATCAAAATCTCGACATCGAATTTTTGACATGAATTCAATACTTTCTTCTATATACAGTATATAACAAATATATACATTCGTAAGAGAAAGTAAAAAATATTATAGAAAAGAATTGTTTTAATTTTTATATAGACCTCAACAACTGAAACAAAAGCCGAAACATAGACTAAGATGTAATAAAGTGATTTATCTAGCTGTGATTGCAAACAAATCGATTAATTTTAATCACAAGAGTTGGTTGAATGTGTTAAAAAAAATATCAAATTAAATTCAAGTGTCTCTATTCTTAAACCGTGAGCTCTTGAAATTTATTTTCTTGAGGATCCACTCTTCCAATAAATTAAGAAACTCACTTAGACATTAGCACATTGAATGTAAAGTAAAACAGACAGACAGCGCCATATGTTTTCCCGAAAGCAATTGATTAAATGTTCTTCACAATCAGATATTTACTCAACGTATTGATTAAAACGTTCAATTAATTCTTCTTATTGTTTTTTTTTCATCTCTCTCCTTAAATAAAGTTTAAAAAATTTCTGGAGAAATAGAGAATATTATTAATACTATTCTTAATTAACTGGGTCAGTACTTGAACAGTTGAGGATTTAATCAGCTAAAAGGACCAATTCGTTTAAAATATATTAGAAACTTTTTTAAAGCGATAGCAGTCTCCAATAGTCTCATTTGCTCTGGGGCCCACATCTTGTGGGTACGTGGATGGCGATCACGAGCTACCCGAGCTGGGACTGGCAGTCCTTCTGTTCTTTACATGACTATTCAACAGGCGCCAGACCGTGCGACAGGCCGGCCTGCTCTATTTCTTCCGAATGCAAAAAATCCATTCCTCCAACCCCGCACTGCTGCAATGGGGCTAGGAAAGAAGAAGAAGAAGAGTCTATAATATAATAGTCATTTTAGAATAAAAATTTTGAACCTTATCGAAACTTTAAAATAACTGTTAATTAAATAAAAACGTTTTTACTTTCTCTTACTTATATATCTAATACATTTTCTACTCTATTTCGATTTTTCTCCTGAATCAGCCGTTTTCGTTACTTCTACGCCCCACAAATTTGAGGCCTTCCAAGCCTGGATAGATATTTGGTGAAATAAAAAAAGAAAAAAGAAAAAAAAAAAAAAAATATTTGATGAGGGAAAAAATTTATCTCCAAAAAAAAAATGATTTTCAAGAGAGGGAAAAAAAATTCAAAAAAAAAAAAAAAATTAAAAAAAAAAATTTTTATAAAAAAATAATGAGCAAAAAGGTGACAAATGGTTTGGTTGGAAAATTGTTGGGGACCTAATTGGATAGGCCAAGTAATGCAAGAATTCTTTTTTATTGGATTAACTATAAAACCTTTGAGCACCTTCCTCCTCCCACAATCTTCGAATGTTATCCATATACCATCTATTGCAAAGGTGACCAAACTACGGCCTTCTAAGTCTTCTCCAAACCTTAGTCCATTTTGTAGATGGTCGTTTAGTTGTCGGTTAAATTCTTTGAATTAAATTTTACGTACTTAATGTCATTTAAATTGGCAGTTTCTTTTACTTTGATGGAAGCGGTAGGCGTTGCCTAATTGAAAAAAAAAGAGAAGAATGTGGACTTGATCATGGCCACAATAAATTTAAAAATAAAAAAAAATCGTTACACACAGACAGACCAATTGGCGGGGCAAATTTTTTGGACTTAGGGGGCCTCAAAGCATGTATATCTATCAAAATCTCGAGATTGAATTTTTACATGATCGCCAATACTTTCTCTCTATATATAATTTTATATATTTCATAT
>JAKCPI010002180.1:0-43589 GCA_023213315.1 Euborellia annulipes | reverse complement strand
GGTTAGCCTATATTACACAGGGCAACAAAAAGGACCTTTTTTTGGTTGACTGCGAATTTGAATCTATTTCTGGGTATTTGGGTCGCGCTGATTCCAAAAATGCCATCAGTTTTGCCCCATCACGTCAGATTTTAGAGCTATAGAGAAAACAAATTTTAATAGAAAATGTGCTCTAAGCGGCTCTAAAGGGTGAATGATATAGCGAGAAATGCGACTACAGACAATTCAACTGAGGTCAGGGAGATTCTTCCAACTGACTTGGTGAATTTTTGTGCACGTAAAATAAGGTCTAGATGGCAAAAAAAAGGATGAAACACCACTGCCTCAAATCTCATCCAAAATCGGATGTGCTGAGGATGGAATATGTGAAAAGTGTTCTCTCGGTAGACTCGAAGACACCAATCATGTACTTTTCGAATGTCCCGCGCACCAAAATCGAAGTGAATTTTACCATCAATTATTAGAGAACGAAGTGCCTCTTCCGACGAGCATAGTTTGCTTGCTCCACTTATGAGCTCCAATAATTTTATTGTCAATAATTGATTTTCTGGAAGTTAATAATATTAGCATTTAAGTTGTGAATTTTGTAATTTTGTGATACAAGTATATTGAGCTGTGAATTTTAATAATTCCTAGGGCTGTATGGGCTGTGACCTTAAGGCCTAAAAAAAAAAAAAAAAAAAAGCGGCTCTAATTTTATATTACCTGGTTTTTTTTTAAGGCGACACCCTTTAAAAATATGCAGCTAGTTATAATACATATAAATTTTAAGTTTCAGCCGAACTCTTTTAGTTTTAGTAACATATATTTATTTTCAATATAAATTTAAAGAACTTGTACAAAATTATTTTACTCTTTTTAGTACATATATAAAAGCGTTGTTTTTAAATTTTTTTTAATATTATTTTATTTATCTATTTTTAGTTTTTGTAATATTATATTAATACATATGAGTTATATACAAATAAGATATACATGTATAGGATAGAATATGTCAATTTTGATTTTAAAGGAGAAGAAATTTTGATTATATATTTCAGCTTCTCTATTTTTTTTTTTTTTTTTTTTTTTTTAATTATTTTGAATAGCACATTTTGTAGAGTAAAGTCTAGTTAACACCTCTGCCAAAGCTTAAAACTCTAAATTAATTATAAATAGGAAACATTTTGATTATAAAACTTCCCCCCTCTTTTTTTGATTGGCCGCCATTTTGTAATTAATTGACCTACAAAGATGAGACACATCAAATCTGAATTTAATTAATTTTTAATTATTTTGAATATCACATTTTGTAGAGTAAAGTCTATTTAACACCTCTGACCATGCTCAAAACTCTAAATTAATTATAAATAGGAGAAATTTTGATTATAAAACTTTCCCCCTTCTTTTTTGATTGGCCGCCATTTTGTAATTAATTGACCTACAAAGATGAGACACATCAAATATTGCATTGTCACGGAAGTTACATATATGTATAAAAATCAAAGCTCTTAGTTAAGTAGAACTGGTCGTATTTTCGATTTGCAGATTTGTCGGAAAAAACAGGAAAGCAAGTTAATAAAAGCGTTGTAATAAAAATAAAGCAACCCTTTCCATGCAAGGTGCCAATTGAGTTCGTAGGAAACATTACTGATGTTCATTCGTTCCATTACTCCGAAGGACAAATTCTCTTAGCTTATGGAATTTTAACAAAAGACTCCCAGGGCAAGAACCCTACGCTTCCTTTTTGTCCTTATAAACAAAAAGATAAATAAATAGATAAATCCTTTTAAAATGGCTTTAAAAAAAATAACTTTCTTTATCTATCAATATATTTTGGGCATTTGACGCAAAATCGCTGGGTTTTATATTAATTTGTATTATTTTGTCCTCAAATACAAAATAATAGAAGGTAAAAATCAAATGCATTTAATCCATTTTTACTTTCTCTTACCCTATATATAAATTTACTAATCTTACGCTCAATTTAAAAGGGGATTTGAGACCTATCGACGAGGGTGAAATAGTCGTTTTTAATGAGGGGTAAATAAATAATTCTCACCATGAGAAATTCGTCGATATCACAGGGAAGAACGATGCTATCATCGCATTCACGAGCCTCTGCGAGAATTTCGTTTTCAAAACCAGAGCCGGAGTCTAAAACGATCCAAAATATTTTATTATTATTAATAATAAGAATGTGATAATTTTCTATGGCAAGAGTTCGAGCATAAGTGATACTTCATCTGAAATATTCTATTTCGCTCTACCTAATAAGTTGACCACAGCACACAACTTTCTCTTACCCTTCGGTAAGAGAGTGTGCACTTTGCTGGTCACACTCAGATTTTTTTGTGTCGAGATATATTTATATAGAATTTGTTGGTTGAATGACTGTACCCAGATAGCACAGTACGTCTTATGTACGTACATAAGACGAATTGTGCGTCTTATGTACGTACATAAGACGTACTGTGCTATCTGGGTAGGTATTCAATTTTTAAGAGAGACCAGGGAGCTTTCCTGGTGAATAGCAGCCAGGGTAAATAAAAAACTTTATTCTTTGTTGCCGACGTTTCGGGCGCTAGTCGCACCCATCCTCAGGGCAAGCAAATTGTCAAAATATATTTATATATTTAGTTTCCCATAGCACCTTAGTTCCAAACTTGCATTTTAAATGTTGAATGCTTGGAATAAACTATTTATTTTTATTTTTTTTTTTTTAAGGTCTTATTGGGCATCTAAGGCCATTTAGACCCCAGTGGAATAAACTATAGTTAGGCTATTTTTTAAAATTTTAATCTCATATTTGGATATTTTATACACAATCTATGTAATCATTAGTGTCAGATCTGACTCGTTGTGGTTACTCTGAGGAGTAACTTTCATGGGAATAATACTGAGGTGGGTTCCCGTTTCCTTCTTCAGGAGGAGGCATCTCAAATAGAGTTGGATAATTTATTGCCATTAGATGGATTTGAACTCGAGTAGTCTCCAACTCAGAATTATAAGCTTAACTGCTTTATCCCCTAGGCTAATCGCCTCCTATACACAATTGACTTTTCTGCCGATTTTGTTCAAAAGCTTATTTTGACTGTCCGGGAGGGTAACCTAACTTAAAAATAAAATTTCAATCCGGTAGCTCAATTTCTTTTTGGCTAAAAATTGTTACACACAGACAGACAGACACAAAGGCAGACCAATTTGCGGGACCCACTTTTTTGGACTCAGGGGACCTCAAAACATATATATCCATCAAAAACTCGACATAGAATCTTTGACATAATTTCAATACTTTCTCTCTATATTTATTTCATATATAGGGTAAGAGAAAGTAAAAATTGTTCTAATCGTCAATTGAAATAACTTTTGATTGAAAAAAAAATATTTAATTTAGAGATCTTTCAAATAAAGTACCACCTGGGCAAGAAGAAAAATTAATTTGATACATTCTAGAATATGAAAATTTTATCTTATTTTAATTAAGTAGTTGGTTAAACTCTCAGTAAAATTGTTTAACTGCTAATTATTAAGATGACAAAATTAATTTGACCTTGTTGTCTTAGGGGCGGTCCAATTTTGAACGAATTTTCGTCACATGGTTCATATGCAATGGAACACATTCCTAAAAGAAAAAATTATACATTTTTTGTTTTTTGAAAAATCTAACATAAATGAATTAAATATACTAACCAGCTTCTTGTCTCATGCATATTGCGTAATTTTGATCCGCTAAATGTCGACCATTTATAGCAAAATTCATGGTCTGTATAATACCTGTAAATTATAAATAAATAAATTAGATAAACTACTTATTGTATAATAAAGATTTTAATACCTTCTCGGCCTGTATGATATTGAAGACAATCCATTGGAGCTTTTTGGTTAAATCCAAGTTGCGTTATCTAAAATAAGTACTTTTAACTTTTGAGTGATTTCAATTTAGTTCAAAATTCGCGCCTACATTTTAGACATATTAATTACAATTCATAAGTTGGCAGTGAAAGCTTACAACTCAAGTTTTTCTATTCCTAAGATGGTAACGGGAAATAGCCTCATGGTTTTAATCAGGTATGTACCGTAGAGTGATCACAAAAAAATGGATGTCGGAATTTTGTGATATAAACGTGTACCGGTATATCCATCAGAATCTCGACATCGAATTTTTGACATGAATCGAATACTTTCTCTCTATATATTTCCTATATAGGGTAAGAGAAAGTAAAAATTAATAAATTAATAAAAATACCAATATCAAAAGAAATTGCATATACTATATGTTAAACCTATTCATGTATATTAGGGTGACCGGATCCTCATAGAGGTGAAAAAAATTTTGAAATTTTGTTCGTCTGGACCCCACCAAAACGTTTTCCCCTTTGCAGATATTGAGATAGCCGAAATTTGAGATCGATTAACCGACGTTAACTCGTGCCGCTCGTCACTCAAAGTATGAAAGAATCCAAATTTTTGACCAAAAAGGTAACATATTGAGCCATAACTCCAGAACGGTACATATAATAGAAACAAGCTTAATATCTCAAAAAGAAAGCTAATGTTCTTCTTCGAAATTTATATTCTATACATAATTGTTGTTATTTTAAGTCAAACCGAGTTACAACATCCTTTGACACCAAAAACATGACCTGTTACCACTAGGAGCATAATTTGTATATTTTGTTATTATGTGATAAATTTTGCATTTTTTTGGTTCATTTTTGAGTTTAAAGTAGAAATATAACCACGGGCGTAACTAGGGGGTGCCGGAGAGGCCTGGCCTCAATTGTACATGAGAGCATCATTTGGCATCTTTAAAATTGCTGTTATATATCTTAAAAAATACATCAGGCATCTTGTTTAGCAATATCGAAGAGTCCGGCACCCCCGTGGTTATGCCCGTGGTTATATTTCTACTTTAAACTCAAAAATATACCAAAAAAATGCAAAATTTAAAAATATACAAATTATGCTCCTAGTGGTAACAGGTCATGTTTTTGGGGTTAAAGGATGTTGTAACTCGGTTTGACTAAAAAGAACAACAATTATGTATAGAATATAAATTTCGAAGAAGAACATTAGCTTTCTTTTGAGATATTAAGCTTGTTTCTATTATGTACCGTTCTGGAGTTATGGCTCAATATGTTACCTTTTTGGTCAAAAATTTGGATTCTTTCATACTTTGAGTGACGAGCGGCACGGGTTAACGTCGTTTAATCGATCTCAAATTTCGGCTATCTCAATATCTGCAAAGGGAAAACGTTTTGTGGGGTCCAAACGAACAAAATTTCAAAATTTTTTTTCCGCCGCCTCTACGCGATCCGGTCACCCTAATGTACAGTGAGGGACAATATTAAGTCCCACCCAGATGTCTACCTGCCTTTAGTGCCTTACTCATAGGCAACCATTTTCAGCAGTCTGTATATTGAGTTGCTTCAAAATGGACATATCCCCTGCAGCCTTTTTTTAACAAAAAAAAATTTAGCAAAGGCCCGCCAGGACAAGGGACCCTACCCTTTCTTTTGTTCTTAAATACAATAGATAGAAAAAATAAAATTTTTTAAATTAACTTTTGATAACATTTGATTTTTGTAATTTGTGCAAAATCAACTTGTTTTAAAATTTGAACCAATTTTTTAAGACAATTTTTACTTTCTCTTACCCTGTATAGGAAATATATAGAGAGAGAAAGTATTGCGATCATGTCAAAAATTCGATGTCGAGATTTTGATGGATATACATGTTTTTGATATACATGGTTTGGGCCTGAGTCCAAAAAAGTGGGTCCCGCAAATTGGTCTCTCTCTCTCTCTCTCTCTGTGTGTGTGTGTGTGTGTGTGTGTGTGTGTGTGTAACGATTTTTAGCATGAAGGAATTGAGCTACCGAATTGAAATTTTATATTTAACTTAGGTATCTTCCCAGACGCTCAAAATAAGCTTTTGAACAAAATCGGCCAAAAAGTACTAGTACTTTACTGATGTACTTTTTCAGTTTTTTTTCGATTTTCTCAAAATTCCCTCCAAGTATTTTTTTTTTTTAAATTCATAAATCAAATATTTTTTAGATGCTCTTTAAAATGTATATTCTCATTTTGCTGTTGTAATCTTCTGAAGACCACTTTATTCTTGTTCTTCATAGGAAAGATAGGAGAAATGGTTGCCATGGTAACCGAATTTAAATCTTTCTTTTTATTAGATTAAAAATTAATTATTATTTAAATTCCCATTTATTTTTATTTTATTTCTGACTTTAATTGTTTCGAAGAAAACATATATCTCTCTCTCTCTCTCTCTCACTTGCAAACATTATCGTCTGTCTCTACTCTTTTTAAATTCCCTTTCCGGCTCTTCCATCCATAGAAACAATGTTAATTTCCTATAGGGATTTGTATGTTAATTTCGATTCAAAAGGGGGTGCCCTTTGGAACTTTTTACGCATTTAAAATTTTTTTTTCCAATTATGAAATTTTGTATTTATTTAGGATTCTATATTTACTTTATTTACTTTATTTCGCAGGCAATTAGCCCAAATACAAACATATTTACATTATCAAATTTTTGTTGTGTTAATTACATACATCTATATATATAAAAATCAAATGGAAAAAATGTATGTATGTAAATATGTATGTATATGTTTTATAGAAATCCACAATTTTCAATGAATCCATTTGAAATTAAGTACACATATAATATATGGTTCTGGAAGTAACGTAGTAATAATTTGAATCTCTTAAATTTTTTGGAAAATTAATTATAATCAAATTTCTTCAATATGGGAACACAAAATCAACAAGTTGGCTGGCAAAATAGAGAGGTGATTAGTAGCTCTGAGAGCCAGCTTTCCAAAAATACCACTAGGGCGGTGGGAGGAGCTACCCAACTGCCTCAGCCAATCACGTGATTCTAGCCGAAAGTTATAAATACAACCGAGCCTGTCTCTCACTCTTCATATGGGACCAAGACACAGTGAAGATCAAGTCAGAAGAAATACAACACTACAAGCCAGCGCAAGAGATCTCTTCAAGAAAACAAAAGTCCTTTTCAGGGCTCTTTATATTCTTTGCTTTTAACAAAAATAAGTCAGATGAAATATGTTACAAGCCTACAATTCAGCGCAAGAGATATCTTCAAGCAAACAACAAATTCTTCAAGAAAACAAAAGCCCTTTTCAGGGCTAACGCCATTTTTTTTTTAATCACCTTTCTTTCTTACAAAAATTATGCTCCTTAAAAAAAGTCCTTTTAAGGACTAATTAACAAAAGTTAATATGCTAAAATCACCACATTCACTTTCTCCATCTTTATTTTGAGCAGTTATCCTGATTTTTTCTATTCTAATACTCTTAAAGACCCCGAATAACGTCTATTAACACTTTCTGCTTTGTGAGTTTATTTTATTTAGATTGTTTATTAAGTAAATTTATTCAATAAATTATGACAAATATTCAAAAATTAATCCATTTTTTAAGAAAACCTAATGTAAAAAAAAATCATGAATTTTCGCTAACAAGTAAGTCGATTTTTCACTCCTATTTATTTATCAATATAAATTTTGTTTTGTCTACAAAAATTAGTCAATGTATAACTAAAGAGTTCTCACATAATTATCATTTCTTAGAAGTACACATTTTAAGGGGTATAGTATGTGGAGAACCTCAACATCCGCTTCACCGCAAGAATGAAGAGCAACCAAGAAGACGTCATCAAGAGGATCGCCGAAGACGCCGATGCAAAGCCATACGGCAAACGTCACACCGGAAGGATCACAGATCCCTACGGTGACGCCGCAAAGGGGTTTTTTAATAAATAATTTTCCCCTTCTCTCTCTTTCTCTTACAGCGTCCCACAAGACAGAGCCCTCCCCCCGCACATCAGTGGTCAAAGTGGCAACACTAAAACCACAAAAACATACATTGTATTAGGATTTTAGGGATGTTTTATCTGTGATGTTAGTTTTAAGTTTTAGAATTAGTATCCCTCCCCTGATCATTGTAAGCCCCCCAATTTTGTTTGTTTTATTGAAAAGAGATCAAAATAAATACATTTCAAATCAAATCATACGACTGCCCCTTCAAACAGTCATAAATAGACCCTTTTGTGTTGGTTTTTTTTTTTTTAACAAATAATTTTCCCCTTCTCTCTCTTTCTCTTACAGCGTCCCACAAGACAGAACCCTCCCCCCGCACATTAGTGGTCAAAGTGGCAACACTGAAACCACAAAAACATACATTGTATTAGGATTTTAGGGATGTTTTATCTGTGATGTTAGTTTTAAGATTTAGAATTAGTATCCCTCCCCTGATCATTGTAAGCCCCCCAATTTTTGTTTATTTTATTGTAAATTAGTCAAAATAAATTCTTTCAATCAATCAACCTTTTGTGTTGTCCCCAGTTGGTAACCTCTCTTGAATTCAAGATTCTTCCTTAACATTTTGACACTTGCATTGCAACAAGAAATATTCCTAATTGGAAATAAACTTGCCCCGCCGAAGGCGAGCAAGGGGTCCAGGGGGCGCAGCCCCCTGGCTAGGCGGAAAGCCCGCCGAAGGCGGGCTTTGCGACTAGTTCAATATATAGAATTTAGCCCTTGACTTAAATACATTAATTGTTGGTATGTCCATGTTCGGACAAAGCTCATCATTTCCCAATCTGGATAATCTAGCAATAGGGGAGTAGAGACCATACTATGTTCTGTGTGCTGGTACTACAAATTTCTTTTTGTCACGAAATTCATAAGAAGATTCTTTAAAAGTAAACCTTGATTTTAAATCCGGACATAATAATTGGTTATTAATAATCTTATACAACACACAGGCATCAACATAGTCCCTACTGGACTTCAACGTGCTCAACCCTGTCAATCTTCCAATCTCACTTGTCAGTATAATCGTGAGTCCAGGCTGGGTTCCGCATAACAGACTTATATGCAACGAAGGAAAGAAACTTATGTTGAACTATCTCAATCCGTTTGATGTGTTTATCAAAATAAGGGGACCATATAGGCGAGGCATACATTATAATTGGCTTAATAAGCGCATTGTGCAAGGTTGTTATAGTTTTCAATCTTTTCAAGTCAACACTGTTTCTTTTTACAAAGCCAAGCATTCTAAGACTCTTACTAACTATGTAGTCAATATGGTTATTAAATTTCTTAATCAATGAAAGTTTTATTTGTCTATGGCCAAGTTTGTGGTGGCTGAATAAAACAATATATAGTATATTATATAGATTTTATTTTTGGCAGCAACTGCAGCTAACAGTTTCGATGGTTCCCTCCATCATCTTCAGGCCTAAAAATAATAATACAAACAGTGTACATTAAGTTTATTTTTTCTTTTTTTTAGGAACTAGTTTTTTAACATAAGTTACATATATATATATATTTTGTGAGCTTTCTTAATAAAGAATTTGTTATAATAATTGTTTGTTATCAATATTAGAGTCATATATTTCTAATCGTATTTTTATTATAATTACCAAATAAAATCCTGTATCCCCTTTTTTTTGTATATTTTTGACTTTTACCAACTGTTAGCTGCAGTTGCTGCCAAAAATAAAATCTATATAATATACTATATATTGTTTTATTCAGCCACCACAAACTTGGCCATAGACAAATAAAACTTTCATTGATTAAGAAATTTAGATAAATAATTGTACAATCCCACATTCAAATGGTTATTAAAATCACCCTTCGTGTTTAAGATGACTCCCAAGTCCTTTATAAGTACAACACGTTCAAGCTCGCAACCAGACAATCCATATTGAAATTCAATCACTGACTTGCTTCTACTCTTGCTAAACTCATAATCTTGCATTTCTCTATATTCAGAGACATTAAGTTATTTTCACTCCATTGAGCTACGTTATTAAAATATTTTTGAAGCCTAATACAGTCGTTTGGTTCCCTTATTATGCGATAAAATTTACAATCGTCGGCGAATAACAAAAATTTACTACCTTGAAAGCATTTGGATATATCATTTATAAACAATATAAATAACAAAGGGCACGAGTGTGACCCCTGCGGCACACCAGAGGTGGCTCTAATTATCTTGGATACATAACTTTTATATTTTACATGCTGTATTCTATCTGTCAAGTATGAACGAAACCACTGTAACAGAGGATCCACAAATCCTATTTCTTTTAATTTTTGTATTAATATATTAATATGTATGGGCACCCTGTCGAATGCCTTAGCAAAATCAGTGTATATGACATCAACCTGATGACCACACTCTAAAGCTTCTAAAATATCCTGACTAAACAGCATCAAGTTTGTCAGTGTTGACTTCCCACAAACAAACCCATGCTGTTCATCTATAATATATGATGTAATGAAAGATCTGATCTCGAACATCTTGGGGATAACATTCATTACAGAGATAGGTCTATAATTTTTTACATCAGATTTATTACCTGATTTGTAAATGGGTGTGACGTAACCTCGCTTCCACATCTCAGGAAAAATTCCTTCCCTGAGAGATTTATTGAATAGATCGCATAATGGCTTATATAATATATATGCGCATCTACGTAAAAAGATAGAAGGAATTCCATCTGGTCCCACAGTCCTGGACTCCTTCAGCAACAAAAGTCTCCGCTGAACCTCCCAGTATGCAATGCCGACATCCGACGCCGAGATGAACGCGGGACCCAGAATCTCCCGCGGAAACTACAAGGCCTTCGGGCTGCAACGAATAGACGGAGGAAAAATGATCCTCAAGAAGATCCACTCCACTCGGCCCATCACAAGCAGACTTACCATCTTATATAAGAAGAGATGGCAATCCGTGCTCCTTCCTACCAGCATTAACTAAACGCCAAAAGACCCACCATCCGTCGTCATGGAATCCTCTATATTACCCACAAAGTTACGAAAACATTGTTTCTGCAATTGTTTTGTTTTGGATCTAAGTCTAGAAAATTTAATATAATTTTCATAAGTATTAAACTTTTTCATTTTGCTATGATATTTGTTTTTTTCTTTTATTGTATCTCTTAAGACTTTATATTACCAAATGGGATATTTAGATGATCTTATTGTTTTCATTGGAACATTCCTAACAATTGTATTCCTGAGTATTTGGTAGAATTTATCAAGTGACTCGGACAAATCAAGATTGAGGAGTGAGCTCCAAGAGACAGACTCCAAATCCGCGAATATCTCGCGATAATTGGCTTTGCCAAAATCGTAAGCCAAATAGTCGAAATCTAATAGATGAAACGACTCAGCTTCAGCACCGGCATCACACACTAATTGAGGATGATAAGAATCGGGAGGAATCAATGAATCCAGAGATCTAAACACAGTTCCGACCTGTGCATTAGAGAATATTAAATCCAAGCACTCTCCCGCAGGGTTAGTGATATTATTAAATTGGTTCAAATTCAACAACCCAAAAGAGTCAGATATTATTACCGCATTATCATAAATGGATTGAATATAATCAGGTTTAGGAAGCAAGATCGCCCCACGATTTACATTGCGCCATCCCATGCCAGGAAGGTTATAATCTCCAACAATCAAAACTATGTTTATTATTCTCTAATAACATCTCGACTTCCTCACAGTGCGTATAATACAGTTCAGAAGGAGCCCTAGGATGCAGGTAAACTGCTCCGATGACGACTTTGCCCGCATCACCCGAAATTGTAACAAAAAGCTGTTCTATATCTTGATGTACTAAAATGTTTCTAAAACTACGCAAATTCTTTTTGACCGCTATGAGAACACCACCACCCCTCTCACATACACTTGATGTAGAGTCTCTGTCATTTCTGTAGATATTAAAATTTACCAAACTTAACTCGGCATCATTAAAGTTGTTGTTTAACCACCGGACCTAAGCCCAGCAGCCATCAGGAAGCCGAACGTACGCGTCGCCGACAGACCATAAGAATCAATTCCACGGAAAAAACTTCCATGTAATGGTCTGTCGACATGCTGTTGATATAAGGTCTTCAGTTCAGCCACTCTGACGCGGCGTCCGGCCTCAGACGGCTGAAGGCCTGCGAGATTATTCTCCAGTCTCCTCCGCCCCGCCAAGTCCAGTTCCAGACCAAGAGACTCCGCGGCCCGTTTTAGAAACGCTCCCACACCTGCCATTTCATGGTCATGGACCATCTGCAGAAGGGGATCTGACCGTTTTGAGACTTTGATGGCTGTCTGGAGGACTACTCGATCGTAGAGGCACTCCAGGCTCAGGAGGCCCCGGTCCCCTTGACGGCGTGGGATGTAAAGCCGTGGAACTGAAGATCTGGGATGAAGACTGCGACTCATGTTCATAATCTTTCGAGTCATCCTGTCCAATTCGCGAAGCTCATTTGCTAGCCACTTCACCGACCCAAAGGTATGAAGCAGGACTGGAACGGCAAGCATATTCGAGGCGGTGATCTTATTTCTTCCTGTAAGTTCGGAAGACCAAATCCGTCTCATAATCCGCTTATACTTGCCGCAAAGAGACTCTTTGATGGAATTTGTATCTTGAGTCTGGCGCTGTGCCAAACCCAGGTACTGATAAGTCTCCTCGGCGCCGAGATGGTGTATGACGCCTCCATCCATGAGCAACGCGTCCCGTTCAGAGCTCCCCGATATTCCCTTCCTGAGATGCACCACTGCGCACTTGTCCAACCCTAACGCCATGCCAATATCGCGGGTGTAAACTCGGACGACCTCGAAAGCAAGATTTAATTCTCTCTCGCAGGAGGCATAGATCTTTAGATCATCCATATAAAATAGATGAGTGACCCTATGCCTCCTATTCCCAGGCCTACCCCATGCGTATCCCCCGACATGGCGGAGAGCAACAGATAGGGGCAGAAGCGAGATACAGAAAAGCAGGGGGCTCAAAGAGTCCCCCTGGAAGACGCCTCGCCGGAAATGTACCCAGTCTGTAGAGATTAGGTCTCCCGATCTTATGGAAAATTTGGTTCTCCAGAGCGACATCATCTCTCTAATGCATCCCACTATATTTTGATGTACCGAAAGTTTCTCCAACAAGCTTATAATGAGCCTGTGGGGCACCGAGTCGAAAGCCTTCCGGTAATCAATCCATGCCATTGACAGATTTCTTTTGCGTTGGATCGCGTCTTGACAGATGCATCTGTCGATAAGCAGGTTTTCGCGGCAGCCCTCGCTACCACGTTTTGTCCCACGCTGCTCATATATCTGTTGCCAGACCGGCCCCACCGTCCGAAGTATTCTGTTATTTATGATATTCATGAACGCCTTGTAAATGGTATTCAGACAGGTGACCGGCCTGTAATTCTCTGGGCTGGACAAATCTCCCTTTTTGGGAATTAGCACAGTGCGGCCCCCCACGAATCAGGCAGGAATTGGTTGTTCCCTATTTAGAAAACCTGTAAATATCCGGGCCAGATGACGGTGTGTCGAAGTAAACTTCTTCCACCAAAAGTTATTAATCTTATCTGGCCCTGGAGAAGCAAAGTTCTTAGTACCTATAAAGGCACCATTAACCTCTTCCGGGGTGATCGGGGGGCATTCACCAGGGACCTGAACTTCAGGGATCCAGGCAGTGAATTGTGCAATTGCTGGAGTGTCCTCGTACACGAGTTTTGCCTCCTCGTAGATCTTCTTCCAGAAGGACTCGACCTGGTTCGCTGGTGGTTGATGCGAGACCACAGGCGCTTGTTCTTTAAACAGCCGAGAGGGATCAGAAGAGAAAATTTTATTCTCTCTCACCCATCTTTCCCGCCTTAGGAGTTTCTTCCTCGCTGTCGTCAGCGCCCGTATCCTTTCAACAGCGTGTCGCTTGATGGTTAGGAGCTTAAGCATGTTGAGGGTGTGGTGGCGAGTCCTTAGTTCCCGAACATGCCAGCGAACTTTTGGAGTAAAAGAATTTTCCAGCTTTAATATAGTCAACCACACACTGGACACGGGACGCAGCCTGCCTCGCTATCCAAAGTTTTTCATCCAGCCTCTCCAGCCGCCTTTTCGCCCTAACATCGGCTTGTGCCTGAATGTCGGGCCCACCAGGTATTAGAGACTGGGCAGCTGAATATACGCACAGTTGATTGCCCACAGGTCGAATCCTTCCGAAATCTGATCAGAAAGCATCCCATCTATTTGTGCCAGTTGTTCGGGCTTTAGGGGGAACTTTCGATTTATATTCCCTCTCCTTCCGTCCAGACCATCGCCGCCATCGACAAAGAAGGCATTGGTCGGCGGGAGAAGCTGGCGATTCCAAGATCGCCTAAAGCTCGATCTTCTGCTTGAGCGTCTCCCCCCCGATCTCCGCGGAGCGTTCACGTAGCCTCGCCGACGAAGGTAGGCCACGTAATCCCGAAGGTTTTGTGGGGTTAGGTCGCTCAGCTCCGGATGCATTTCACACCACTCCCTATGCATCCGAGCCATATAACCTCGCCCCGCGGAAGTGCTGCTCTCGTAACATTGCAGCAGGTCATACCTGAGTCGATCCGTCCACTCCACCTTGGCCGTTGTTCGTTGCCGTGTCGTCATAATGTTCGCACCGTCCGGCCCCCCGGCAGCTGTACGAGAGTCTGTATCCGTACCAGACCTACCACCGGGGGGTTGCGCGTTCTCATTCCGAAAACCGCAGTCCGTTTCCGGACATAGTTGGTGCGGGTGATTAGCCCACACCAACCCTCTGGCATTTAGGCCGATAGGCCCCAGGCGCGCCATTCAGGCTGCCAGCAGGTTTGCGCCTGTAGGCTCCGGAGGGAAGGGACGCCAAATTCCCTTTCAGTCAAAGACTGCCGTACCCGTTATTATTATTATTATTATTATTATTATTATTATTATTATTATTATTATTATTTTTTTTTTTTTTTTTTTTTTTTTTTTATTTAATTTAAGGTCTTTTTCGGCCATTTAGATAGACTCCTTCCCTACAAGGGCTGATACAAGGGGGAGTTAAAGGGGGTAATTACCCCCCTGAGATTTGAAAAAAATACTTTTTTTCGAAAAAAATGTATTTTTAATGTAAAATTTTAAAAATTAATACTTAAAAATTTGATTTATCTTTATATTCTGGCAAACAAGTACAGAATGCGCCTTTAAATTACCAAAATTAAGAAAAAAATGTGTGCTGCGCGACCAACTCCAGATAACCCCCCCCCCCCCCCCCCGAGAAACACCTCTGGATCCGCCACAACTTCCCTATTTATTTAAATTGATTGGTAGTCAATATAATTTAAACAATAATTAATTTAATAAAAAATAAATAATATAATATAATAAAATTGATAATTTAATATTATCTCTCCATGGTGCTCATGCTCCATATACCCAAGCACAGAGCCTTCTTTTTTTCTGTAAGAGATCATTTGACTTGACCTTGATCCGTCTAGTTGGCAGGCAAAACTTTCGTCAAGACGAAAGTCCACGGATTTGGTCAAATCCGCGGTTAAAACTGCGGCGGTCCAAAGATTTTGTCCACACACGTACGGTTTGGTCCGTGGCGGGCCAACTATACTGGTTTTTCCTTTACGTTTGTGAGTGATGACGGTTTTAATCATGGTGGTTTTAACCGGCCCGGCAGATTGGTCCGCCCCGGTCAAAACCGACAGATCAAACTCTCCGTTTTTTTAAGCAAAATTGATAATGAATGTTTTAACCGTGGCGGGTCAACCCGGCAGATTGGTCCGCCCTGGTCAAAACCGACAAGTCAAACTCTCCGTTTTTTTAAGCGAAATTGATAATGACGGTTTTAACCGTGGCGGGTCGACCCGACAGATTGGTCTGCCCCGGTCAAAACCGAAGGATCAAACTCTCCACTTTTTTAAGCCAAATTGATAACGAAAGTTTTAACCGTGGCGGCTAATAGCTGGCCATACACGGAGAGGTAGACCCGTCGGTTTTGACCGGGGCGGACCAATCTGTCGGGTCGACCCGCCACGGTTAAAACCGTCATTATCAATTTCGCTTAAAAAAACGGAGAGTTTAATCTGTCGGTTTTGACCGGGGCGGACCAATCTGCCTGATTTGGCAAGTCCTTTGTTTTAGTTTTAAACTTTAACACAATTAAAAAATCTAATATAATTTTTTTTTTTTTTTTTTTATTATCTGGTTAATGGAAAAATTAACTGTCAAAATGTAATGTTTTTAGGTTAAAAACGCAGCGGAATTAAAAATTGACTTCTCAAAAAGAAGTCCGTCTAGTTCGCACTGCGGAAATCGCAGGCGAAAAACGCATTCCGCATTCAGGAAAACACCTCCATTACTTTCAATATAATGAATGGGCGACGCACAGTGGACCAAGAAACATATTTAGGGCGCCAAAATTCTGATTTTTGGTTTAGAGGGTTTTTTTTGAACCGCCGAGTCCATTTTTGGATTTATTTTTGCGAAAAAACCAAATGGGGTGCCAGGGGGAGGGGGCAAATTTCAAAATTTTTGAATATTTCGTGTAGGGTATCAAAATATGTTTTTTGAGGAGCTGAGTCCATTTTTGGACGTATTTTCGCATCACATTTTAAGGATTTGGGGAGAAAATGGGAGAAATATACGAGATGTAGGTGATAGTACGGGCTTTAAGGAACAACTTTTATTTGAAAAGTTTTTATGGGAAATGATGGGAAATTTTTGTAGCACTACATATAGCCAGTTCAAAGGGACAAAAAAGTACTTACTTCAGCTGCAAATTTTCAAACTACCAATTAAATTATAGTAATGAACGAGCACAGATTCTTATTCACGATGAAAAATTCAATAGAACACCATGTTTATTAATTTGAAAACACTGGAACAAGTCACCGTAACACGCGCTTGAAAAACACATACAAATTCACAATACAAATTGCTGACAATAACCACCACCTTATCGCGTCTTCATAGCAACGAGACGTATTTTTTTTTCTTTTTTTTTTTCATTCTTTTCTTCAATTTTCAAATTTTTAGGCAAAGCTACAGGTTTCCCTGGTGGACCGATTTGGATGAAATTTAAAATACAAATAGATACTACCAAAAACCCGATACCTTTGATATAAAATTTCATTTTGGAGCAAAAGTGACTTTTTGAGAGGTATTCAAAATTTCAAATTTGTCCTATCTTTAACGTGGCGAAAAGGCAATTCTAACTATTTTGCTCACTGATGACGTCATCTATGAACATATCTATTAATATTAGTAATTTTCATCCCTAATGGAATAAAAAATTTTAGGATGGATCCCTTCAGATAGAAATACAATAGATTAACGTGATAAGAAGAGGTGCTACCAAAATAACAAAAATAAAAAACCTAACATTTTATAAATTTTGGTGAAATCCTATGTTTATCGTTTTGAATGGATACCAAACGATGTATTTACATTCCACCAACATAACAAAAATAAAAAACCTAAAATTTTATAAAATTTGGTGAAATCCTATGTTTATCGTTTTGAATGGATACCAAACGATGTATTTACATTCTACCAACATAACAAAAATAAAAATCCTAAAATTTTATAAAATTTAGAGAAATCCTATGTTTATCGTTTTGAATGGATACCAAACGATGTATTTACATCCTATCGACATAACAAAAATAAAAATCCTAAAATTTTATAAAATTTAGTGAAATCCTGTTTATCATTTTGAATTAATACCAAACGATGTATTTATTTTTTACT
This sequence comes from Euborellia annulipes, assembly GCA_023213315.1. Taxonomy (NCBI): domain Eukaryota; kingdom Metazoa; phylum Arthropoda; class Insecta; order Dermaptera; family Anisolabididae; genus Euborellia; species Euborellia annulipes. The sequence continues at coordinate 26,012 of JAKCPI010002180.1, read as the reverse complement.
GTTTGGAATGCATATTAAAAGATCTATTAATGTGATAACTTAATATTTAATAAACAAAAATTATTAAATAAAATTTAAATGTAATATTTCACAAAAAGAAGTGAAATCTCAGCCAAAAACATCGGAGATGCAAAAAGGGGCGCCTCGCATTATTTTTGCCCAGCGTCGAGGTGAAATCAAAAAAATGCGCCTCGCTTTTCTGATTTATATAAAAGCGAGGATATATGAAACAAATAAAATTCTGTAGGGGTTTTATTTAAGTGAAAATATTTCCTCGCTTTTATATAAATCAGAAAAGCGAGGCGCATTTTTTTGATTTCACCTCGACGCTGCCAAAAATAATGCGAGGCGCCCTTTTTTGCATCTCCGATGTTTTTGGCTGAGATTTATTAATATCTATTAATATAATTCGTCTGCCTGTCTGTCTGTCACGCTCTATTTGGGCAACTTCTCGTTGGAATTTCGAAACAAAATTTTTATGCTTAAAGAGGCCTTCTAGGGATTACAGGAAAATTATTTTCATCCCAAAATTCCTATAACTTTTTGAGTTATTAATTCCTAAAGTTACGATTTCTCCCATAGGAAATGTATAGAGAAATATTTGTGTATTCTATGAATGTAAACGAATCCTCAAACAGGATTGAAATAGTAATGATTATCGCCAGCGGCGGACCCGAGTCAGCTGAAGTGGGTTCAGGAGGGCTAAGCCCCCCTGTTTAGACGTAAAGCTTCTCATAATTAAAAAAAGGCGAGGGGCGAGGCGAAGCCGAAGGGGGGCGGCGCGGCTAGTATTTTTCTAAAAAGAAATATTTTACACAAGGAAGGGAACAGGAGCAGCCTCCGATTTTATTACCGAGACGTTTCGGAAAAACTTTATTCTCCCATCATCAGTCTTTCAAATTGTATCTGCCCAGAGTTGTCAAAAGGGCAATTCACCCATAAACAGAATACATAATAAATGTATTGTGCCCTTTTGACAACTCTGGGACAGATACAATTTGAAAGACTAATGATGGGAGAATAAAGTTTTTCCGAAACGTCTCGGTAATAAAATCGGAGGCTTTGATTTTTGGCTGCTCCTGCTCCCTTCCTTGTGTGTAAATCAACAGCCACGTACTTCATTGATTAAGAAATATTCTACTCACCTTAATTTCAAATATTCTATGGAGATCATCTCGAGTCATGTTCATAACAATTTCAATATTATCCTTTGTGTTATCCACATCATAGAAGACTGAAATTTGAAAAATGAAATTTATTAAATAAATTTTTTTTTTTTTTTTTTTTTTTTTTAGAAGGGAAAAAAACGATCTTGTAAAATTAAAGTGAAATCCCTTAAAAAATTTTCAATAAACCTTCCCATAAAATTAAGAGAGTTTTCTTTTATTTTTACAAGAAATCGCCTCAAGTTCTTTTTGACAAAATCTTCCCGTAGAAATGTGTGGTAACAAAGTTTCCTTTTATTGTTACAGAAAATCCCATCGAGTTCTTATTTAAAAAGAAATCCCGTAAAATTAACTCGGTTTTTGACAGTAAAAACCTTTAAATTCTTATTTTCTGGGAAAAAGGCAACTCCCTCTCTACCTACCCATTGCTTACTCTAACTCAAGCTCGTCATTCTGTCTTAGTAGAGAGTATAACTAGCTAGGCGACATTTCTTTTCCAAATTCATTCTTTGAATATTTTCTGGGTTTTTTTTCATATCATATACTTTTGAATTTTTAATTTTGAAAAATATTTGTACTTTTTTTATTCACTGCACGTTTAACAAAATTTTCTTTGTGTCCTGTTTTTTATTTTAAATTTCTTACATATTATGTCAAAAAACCAAGGTATGTCTACAAAATTATTATTATTATTATTTTTTTTTTTGTTTGCAATAAGGCGCACCAGCTACTAAGGCCATACGCGCCTCCCAGACCACCGCCACACAAAGCATAGTCATATAGTCAATCATAGCATATAGTCAATCAATCCAGTAAAATAAATAAATAATAAATAAATAAAACCGACCTAATCAAAGAAAAATAAATAAATAAACTAACAAAAAGCTCGAAAAACAAAAATAAATAAAAATTCAGTAAATAAATAAGCCAATTAATTAAAAAATAAATAAATGAATAAATAAATAAAAAAACATCACAGTTTATCACAGCCTATCACAGGAGAAAAAAAATGAAAAAACAAACAAAAGAAAAAAATAAATAAATAATAAATAAATAAATATAGTTATGCAGTAAAAATATCACAGAGCTATCACAGGAGAGAAAAAATAAATAAATAAATAAATAAAAAACAAAAATAAAAACAAAATAAAACTAAATAAATAAATAAATATAAGTAATTAAACATAGTATCACGGACTACCAAAAGGCAGATGACTAGAATTTGCAGCTAAGACTAATGAAAGCAAAAAAAAAAAAAAAAAAACTGTCACACCCTAGTGTAAAGACCAATCCTCCTAAGGAACAAAATTACACGCCTAAATAAATCAGGTTCACAAAGTAACTCTCCAAGCGTTCTGTTTCCAAGACATTTTTTTTTATCTAACACAAGACCCAGGAACCTTACAGAATCCTTAAAATCAAGCGGGGCGCCACTCAAAGTAAGAATAGGGTCCCCGTGTACTTGCCGCATTCTACAAAAATGCATACAACACGTCTTGGTACTCGAAAGCCTAAACCCATTATTGGACGTCCACTCAAAAAAATCATCAACTGCTTTCTGTACCCGCCGTCTCAAATACTCCATATTGCTACCCCTCAGATAAATAGCCAAATCATCCACAAACAGTGAACACTCAACCGCTTTCCTAATCACTGAGGCTATATCATTCACCGTTATAGAAAAAAGTGTAGTGCTCAAGACACTACCCTGAGGAATACCATTCTCTTGGGAATATACACGAGACAAGGTATTACCAACACACGTGGAAACTTATTGGATATTGTATTTATTGTCTCAATACTTTGCATTATTCTGAAAATATTAATTCATCAAGATTAATAATTTGTTCATGAAAAACATATAATACATTTGAATATTTAATTACGTTTATTTTTATTAAAAGCCTATGATATTATAGGCTATTTCAAATGTCAAGTTGTTGTGATCGAAAATTTTGAGGTTACAAAATGTTTATTAGTGAGCTTAAACAAGGGGTCTCGCCTGTCTAGTTAAAATAGGAATTTAAACTAGTTTTTAGGCCTAAAATATGTTTATGAATTAAGATTTTGCTAAAATGCTTTTTAAATTCTCTTAAAACATTGTTTAAGGTTTCATGAATTAGGCGGCTAGTTTTTTGGAGACACCGTAGTAATCCTGGGAGTTCCATTGGTGTAGTGTATGGTAAGATTGGTCTCACCTCTACCTATTCTTTCCTCGAGTTCCCTTCTCAGGCTTGAAATGTAAATCCTCTGTTTGAGAGTCTGATCCGATCGGATAGAGATCCTAGGGAACTCCGATTCTCTCAGCTTGTGTCTGCTCTTCATTATTGTGGCGACGCGGTGTGAACCACCCAAGTTGATCTTCAAGGGCCTTATTTTATCAAGAGAAGGCTTGCCCAGACGAAAAGCCTGCAGGTCACGAACCGAGACATTAGGCGCCATTTGAAGTATCCTACTGATATTCCCATCGTTGAGTTCCTTTTGAGGGGCTTCCTCCAAATTAAAAATTATAATTAGAGACCGGAAAAAAAAAGCATAAAAAAATGGAAAAAAAGTGCTTAAAAAAGCATAAAAAACTTGAATAAAAAGATGTTAAATAAGCATAAAAGTTGAAAAAAAGCATCTCATAAGCAATTTTTACTCATACCAATGGTATACAAATTTTTTTTTAAAGAAACTAAATTTATTCCGCCCCGCCCTGCGAAAAATTTTGTTTTTGCGGAACCAAATTTTTTCACCCTGCGGAAAAAATTTTTTTTACAGGGCTATATTTTTTCACCCTGCCTGGGTTTTTGGAAAATTTTTTTTTTTGGGGGGGGCGGCCCCCCTCCCCCCCCCCCCCCCTTATATACGTCCCTGGTGTATGCGTGTGTGAATGGGAAAAAAGTGTGTTTTTTAATAAAAAAAAAAAAAAAAAAAAATTATAAATATTCGTAAAATAAGTTCAAATAAGCACGAAAGGGAAAAAAAAGCATGAAAACTCAAAAAAAGCAAAAAAAGCATAAAAAATGCAATCTCAATGCACTTAGTTTTTCCTAATTCGTATAGAAATTAAATATCTAATGGTTGCTTATAAAATTCAGCAATAAGCATTTTGCTTAAAATCCGGTCTCTAATTATAATACTATTAGCCCTGGCCTGCCTCTCGCTCATCTCCGCACAGATGTCCTCCACCACGTGGGGCCTGCGGGGTACTTTATTGTGTTAAGAGAGTACTTTATAGAGTTAAGAGAGGACATCAACTCAACACCCAGAGTAGCTATTAGGTCATTTACAGAGTCACCACCGCCTTCATCAGGACCACCCGACCCACTGTGGACGTGACAACCATCCCAAATATAAAACACACTCTAGACCCCTTTGCGAAAACACTGTGACTCTCTTTTTTCTTTAGACCACTACATTTCTTTTGAATATGATATCCAAGCCTGCACCTGTCGCAAACCAACTCCTCCTCCAAAGAAAGCGTCTCCTTACATTTGTTGCAAGTGCTTCTATCTACGAGTGGCATTATGTGGTCACTAGGGGTATGACTTTTCGACTTTTTTTTTAAGATTTCCTGTCACCACTCAATGAACCTTTGCCTATTAATGACTAAAATGACGTTTATTCCATGAAACTATTAAAAAAGGTCACGCACAAACCACTTTGAAATATTAGGTTGAATAGTCGCAGTCTTGCATAAGCCGGTATATAAGGGAAGTGTACAAAGCGGGTAGTTGAGTTTTAATTAGTTTAATTTGAATAATTTGGTTATAACTTTCAGAAAGCTCTAGAAAATCCCGGCAGGGGGGAGGGGTAAGGGACCCTGTGGGAAGGGGTAAGCCAAAATCATAGTTATTTATATTTTTTTTTCCATAAAGATTTAATGATAAAATATATGTATAAATTCTATTTAAAAAAACAATTTTTAGTATTTTTTTAAATTATTTTAAATAAAAGACAGGCTGCAGCAAAAGTTCGAAGAGAAAGATACCCCAAACCCAAGTTTATTAGTTGCCAGGTTCATGTGCTGGATCTCTTTGTACGTGTTGTCATGAGCGATGAGCTCTATGGTTTGACTAAATCATCAAACATCCACTAATTCTTTGTGCTGGATTTGATTAGCAATTATGATAAATTGAAAGGAGCCTTCAGCAACGTTAAAACTAAAATTAAGAAAACAAGTGGCTGAAGAGACGACATGAAGTTTCTCTACCACTTCACTCGTTTCTTCCGTCACTTCACTGAGAGTAATGAAATCCCCTTCGTGAAGTTTCAGCAAATTCCAAATATCAGCAATGCACTCTGGATCTCTTGTGCCATTCTAGCCTTACTTGCGTTTATTCTGATGCCTGAAATCCGTAAAAGGTTGCGCGAAATTTGTCCATTCATTCCTTACTAATGGGCTGTTCATTAATTCAGCAGCCAATGCTTTTGCGTTGAAGATTTTGATGAACTATCTGCAGCTCTGAATCAGTAGAGTTCAATTGATTGAAAACCCACTTGAAAATAGATGAATTTCCAATCAACATTGGCCGAAACAGCGAGCGTGCGGAGCAGTCAAAGATATGGAAGAAGTCTACGACTCATCCCTCAACAAGGACAACCCCCCACTGAGATTCATCCCCACCAATGACTTTATCTAGAATATTTGACTTCCTTTTGTCTTTAATGACCGTATGTAAGTGAGTCTCAAGTTTGTGTTCAATTTTGTATCTATTTAGAGTGACTTCTAAAAAATTGGCAAAAAATCTGATATATAAAATTTTCAAATCATTTTGTGCGTGACGTTTTTTTATCAAATCACCTTGGAAGTAGTATTTTATTTAATCTTTAGTAAAAGTTCATCAAGTTATGATACAGGGATATGAGGTTGTAAAAAAGTCATACCCCTAGTGGTCACACCTTCAAACTTTATACAATTACAAACAAATCAAACAATAAATAAATCGAGTTATCGAGTTAAAATATAAGTTGCAACAAACTCAAAAAAGAAGCACAAGTCCCGAGTCAATAAATGCAAAAAAATAAAAAAACAATAATAAATCGAAATCCTCCTCTCAGTGCCCGAAAACCCGCAACCAACCCCACGCAGCTGCGTAGAGCAGAAACCGCCAATTATCAGCAGGAGCAGAAGCAACCTGTGAAGGAGGGGAATGAATGAATGAATGAATAAATTTTATTGGCTCTGAGCAGTTGCGCTCTTTGAGCTTCTTTCAAAACTACATATCATTGCTCTTTTACATGATACCATTACAATAAATGACTTGTAAATTATTAAACTATATATATTGTACATATTAATCATCATTGTTACTATTTCTTAAATATAAAATAAAATATAAAATAACATTACCGCTATCAATTATACATATTAACATCAATAACATTTTAATATAGTCGGCCCAATTATTTTGAATAAATAAAAAAAAAAAAAAAAATACAAGAAATGAATAAATTTTGCGATCCACATGTCTCAGTCACCCCGCCTGTTTCGCCATCAGAAATTTAAATAACCCCGATCTGAAAGTCTCGGGTCTCCTCGACTCCCTTATTTCTAAGGGAATGTTGTTCCAAAACTTTATGCCGGATATCAAAAATGAGCCCGCATACGTCTGCGTTCTATGAATGGGGACCTCCAAATCGAGAGTCCCCCCGCGCAGAGGGCGCGCACGGACTGAGCTGATAAACCGAAATCCCTCGGCTAGGTAGTGTGGTCTCCCACTTCTGAGGAGATTAAATAGAAAATTCCCCAAAAATAATTTTCTCCTCCCCCCTAGCTTCAGCCAACCCAATTTATTGTAAAAGGAGGGCGGGTAGAAGAAGGGATAGTCTTCACAAGCTTCGGCTCATAAGCCTGGCTTTCTTTCTGGATGTGAGAGCCCTGGACTTTAATCTAACCTTGGGGATTATACTAGTACAAGTTGAGAAAGGCGCGGCTTCACCGCGCCCATCTCAACTTGGTCCTGGCGGGCGGCGTCTCGGGGCGTGATCAGTAGTTTTCCTCTTAATTTTAAAGCCCATATTATTTTTGCCTAAATGAAAATACAATGAATCAAGTTTAAAATTTGAGTATTCGCCCTTCCCGGCATGTGGGTTTTGAAGGCCATGAAAAAATTACGGGTGGGTAGCAAGTCTAAATTTCTCTTTAATAAACTGATTCCGGCCAACGGGCATGCAAATGAAATCAGGCGGAAAGGGACCTATTAAAAAAAATCAACAATTTTAAAATAAAAATTTCCGGGGTGGGGCGATTGCACAATAAATCTTTAAACTTTTAAACCCCTTGATAGATATTCATTCAAGAATTTTAAATCCGAAAAAGTAAGTTAATATTTGAAGAAATAGAAGAATAAAAAATTTCGGGGGGGGGGGGCGGAGGGGGGCAATTACACAAAAAATCTTTAAACTTTTAAACCCCTTGATAGATATTCATTCAAGAATTTTAAATCCGAAAAAGTAAGTTAATATTTGAAGAAATAGAAGAATTAAAAATGGGGGGCTCTCACATCCAGAAAGAAACAACGATTTTAGATTTTTATTTAAGGAAAGACTTAGTGAAGAAAGCAAATTGCTATCTCTTCTGGTTTAGACATTATTGTAAAATCAAAATTTTTACCCTAAATTGGCGATTTGGGGTACTTAGGGGCCGAATTTCAAAAAACCCTGTAACAACAAATTTATATTCTTATCTAAGGAAGGTTTTAGTGAAGAAACGAAATTGATATCTCTCCTGGTTAAAAAAAAATTTTGAATTTGCCTCTCCGACTCCGCCCTCTTTGTATTTCGCCAATCAGCGCTATCCCTGAGGCATCCCTGAGGCCTGATTGGTTGTTTCACACATCGGACACCAAATAAGAGCTTTATATATAAGTATGATGATAGTATTAACCATAAGTTAAAACAGGGGCGTATATAAGGGGGGGGGCCGAGGGGCCCGGGCCCCCCCCCCGAAATTTCCCAAACACATATACATATATAGGGATATACAGACATCAGCGCAACAAATTTTTCCGCAGGATGGACAACTTTGGTTCCGCAATAGAAAAAATGTTCCGCAAAAAATTTCGTGTGAAAAAAAATATAGTTTCTTAAAAAAAATTTCCCGCAAAAAAAATTTTTGATTTCGGGCCCCCTCCCCCGAAAAAAATTTCTATATACGCCCCTGAGTTAAAATAAATTAAATAAAATGTTTTTCACATGAATTGGATTAGTCAAATTTAATAAAAATTATTTTTATCATTCTTTCCTTTCTCTTTTTTTTTTTTCGTATCAAAATTTTACTTCTTATCAAACCCCTTTGAGTTAACACCCCCATAAAAATATAACAAGTTATTAAAATAAATAAAACGAAAGACCTCTCAATTTGGGATTTAGAAAATTAGAAAATTTTGTTAACCTAAGTTATTTTATTTATTAAAATGAGTATAAAGAGCCTTACAATGTTGACCACTATTGTGTCCGCAAAGAATGACATCAGGTCCGAAGCCCCCAGAAATCCGGAACCAATCAGAATCGCAAACTCCTGTTTTTCGATTTGGTTGGGCCTGAAAAATAAGTTGAATGTTTTTCTAAAAAACGTCTCGGCTATTTTACTTAGCTATAATAAATAGAAAGAGGATTAATTTATAAATATGAGTAAATTAATTATTTTTTGGTACAGCCCTAATTTATATTAAACTGGGAAAGGTTTTATCTATTAGCATATGGTTTTTTTGTTTGTTAATGTAATTTTCAGAAAAAAATACAAAAATTATTTTAGAAGCCCGGATATATGAAATATGTCAGTTTTTTAAAAAAAAAACAACATAATTTTAGTCCGTCCATTTTTTTTTTTTTTTTTTTTTTTTTTTTTAACTCAAAAAAAACTCAGTCTCGTACTTTACTGAAAAAAAAAAAAAACAATTTTTAGTAAGATGAGGAAAAATTAAAATTTTCGAATAAAATATCATTTTTCAACTTCTAAAGTTTCACGAGATAGCTGAAAAAATTTCATAAAAAAGTTACGTAAAATAAACCAAATTTCAAGAAAAATTTTTTTATAACCAAAAAATCTGGTGTGACTGGCGCACAGCACACAACTTTCTCTTACCCTTCGGTAAGAGAAAGTTGTGCACCGTGCTGGTCACACCAGATTTTTTGTGTCGAGATATATTTAGTTTCCCATAGCACCTTAGTTTCAAACTTGCATTTTAAATGTTGACTGCTTGAAATAAACTATGGTTATTTTTCAAAATGTTAATCTCATATTTGGACATTTTATACACAATATAGAATCGTAAATAAATACAAAATTTCATAAGAATTGGAAAAAAAAATTTTAAATGCGTAAAAAGTTCCAAAGGGGACCCCCTTTTGAATCGAAATTAACATACAAATCGCTATAGGAAATTAACATTAGGCCTATGAGAGAAGGCGGAGAGACAGGCGATAATGTTTGCAAGTGAGAGAGAGAGAGATATATATGTTTTCTCCTAAGCATTTAAAGACACAAATAAAATAAAAATAAATGGGAATTTAAATAATAATTGATTTTTAATCTAATAAAAAGAAAAAGATTTAAATTCCGTTACCATGGCAACCAGTTCTATCTTTCCTATGAAGAACAAGAGTAAAGTGGTCTTCAGAAGATTTCAACGGCAAAATGAGAATATACATTTTAAAGAGCATCTAAAAAATAGTTCATTTATGAATTTTAAAAAAAATCCTTGGAGGGAATTTTGAGAAAATCGAAAAAAACTGAAAAAGTACATCAGTAAAGTACTAGTACTTTTTGGCCGATTTTGTTCAAAAGCTTATTTTGAGATTCTTCAAAAGTACCTAAGTTAAATATAAAATTTCAATCCGGTAGCTCAATTCCTTCATGCTAAAAAAATGGTTCCACACACACAGACACACACACACACACACACACACACACACACAGACCAATTTGCGGGACCCACTTTTTTTGGACTCAGGGGACCTCAAAACATGTATATCCATCAAAATCTCGACATCGAATTTTTGACATGATCGCAATACTTTCTCTCCTATATATTTCATATATAGGGTACGAGAAAGTAAAAAAAAATAGAAGCAATCGTCGGCACATCTTGAAATTAGGGGGGATAATTGTAGAATTAGTTGAAGTTTTTTTTGAGTTAAAAAAAAATGGTTGGACTAAAATTATGGTTTTTTCAAAAAAACTGAAATATTTCATATATCCGGGCTTCTGAAATAATTTTTGTATTTTTTTTCTGAAAACTACATTAAAAAACAAAATTTTTATAGCCTCGCGGGGTTCCGAAATATCAATTTTAAAATAAGTTATAGTTATTTGAAAAAAAAGAGCAGTTTTTTTAAAAATCCATAACTTTTTTTTAGTTGGGTAGAAAAATTCTCAAAAATGTCTTTTAAGGGGTAGAAAAAAGATAGGAAATTTTCAGAGAAATCCGCGGGGATCAGGAAAAAAATTTGTCGATTTGGCATGGAATGACCCATATATTTTTACAATTTCTAATTTCCATTATACTCACAATACTAAAATGAATAAAATCCAGCCGAAGCTGACTGATGGAGGCGTCCATCAACTTGACATTTATTTTACACACCGATGTATGCGATGTCGTATCAGGGAAATTGTCATTAACAATGTATGTCAGGTTGTTATTGACGTCATGTCCACATTTGGTTGTAACTGCAACAGAAAGAAAATAATATTGATTCCATTAGGTTTCCATCATATCATAATGAAATCCTGCTCCATGACGTCAACTTTCCTAACTGTTTATATATCGAAACTGTTGGAAGCCGGTTCCTAATAATAATAAAAAATAAAAATGAAAAAGGAAGTAGCAAGTCATAAAATTCTGTCAAATGCTAGGGAAGGCATCTTGGCTCACATTTCTAAAAGTATTTTCAACTAGAAAAGAGTTGTGCTTAGCATGAACAGCAACACATGTACCTACTATTGAATTATTTTGTGTCAATCTATAAGAAGTATTTATTAAGATTTTACTTAGAAGGTTAAGAAATAAAGCTTAATAATTTATAGTTTGAGAGATTACTCACAAACACAGCAGACGCCGAAACCAAGAGCGCAAGGACCCCGGGACTCACCGGATTGAATCCGACATTCATAAGTATTCAGACAAGTACCTGCCAACAATAAATTTTATATTTTATATTTATTTGAAAAAACAGAAAAAATACCGGTAAATAAATACCTGATCTTCTACCATCATCTGAAAGACATTCATCATTTACAGGAACGGGAAAAAAATTTAAAACTGAAACAAAAAGAATAAACAATTTAAAAAATGAATACATGAAACGATACGAGTAAATACAAGTACTTGCTCGATACTTTTTTTTAGATACCAAGTACTTTTGGAATCGAGTACAAAGTAAAATATCGGTCAACAATACTCGTAACGATACTCGTTCCACGTACGCGATGATTAGTTAGGTCGGAAGAACATTTACACTTTATTTCGTATATTTGTACTTATTTACAAAAGAAATAAGTGGAATGGTTTGTACCACTGTATTTTACTTTTTATTATTGGAGTCTTTGAATGTTTTTTTAGTTTCACGCAGTTTTTTATTATATCAATAAATATAATATCAGTACTTACTGCTGTTTTTGCTTATCTTTAATTCTACGAAAAAATGGCCCGATACGAGTAGGTATCGATACTTTTCAAAAGATACTGAGGTTGGTATTGATATTATTAGGGGAATTTTTAATTATAGATCACATTTTTGTATTAATTATTTATTAAAAATATAATTACTGTACAACGTTTCGACTGCTTATTCTGCAGCCGTTCTCAAGTACGGTCAAGCAGCGGCGTAACCAGCCTTTGAGGGCGGGGGGGGCGAAGCTTAACAAGGGAGCCGATTTTCCAGGGGCTCCGCCCCCTGGACCCCCTTGCTCGCCTTCGGCGAGCAAATTTCTTACATCCTGTAATTCCCTCAGCAAATTTGGGAAACAAATGAATTTATTTATATTTACATGTTTTTTAATGACACCTGTATGATTTTGTTTTGATTTTTCTTTGCTTTTACGAAAAATGTCGTTTTCTTCTCTGATTATTTCAAAAACTATTCAGTTTTCGGAAAAATATCAAAGAATAAAAACTTTTTAAAATTAAGTATTTTATCATAATATAACAAACAAATTGAAAATTTCGAAATTTCTGAATAAACTTATTAGGTAAAGTATTACTTCCAAGGGACGTATTTACTCCAAAAGTTGATAGAAATCTACAATTTTAGTGTAAGGAGCATATATCAAATTTCATCTATCTAGCTGCTTTGGTTTTTAAGCAATCGTGTTCACACACACACACACACCCAGACGTAATTCCAAAAGAATATACGAGAAAGTCACGGGGAAGTCATCCCCATATTTTTTTTTAACACACACTTTTTTCCCATTCACACTCACACTCACACACACATGCACACAGTCTTTTCGGCAACTTAGGCCATATAAGACTTTGACTTTGACATTTGGTATCCAAATGGCTTAAATAAAACTGCCTGGGATCCGAACCCCCGATAAGAGCCCTGCACGGGTACGGGTTGGCCCGTAGGCCCGTTACCCGCCCGGCCCGCGGACCGGGCCGGGCGGGCTTTGGAGGCCATGAAAAAATTACGGGCGGGTAGCAAGTCTAAATAAACGGGTTCGGGCGGACGGGCATGCAAATGAAATTTTATTTAAATATTGCTAGACATTCGTTCATTCATTCACTAAATCTCGGGCGGGAATGGGCGGGTTTGAAAAAATTCCGGGCGGGCCTGAAGAATGGTAAATGGCCTTTCATTTTGAGAAAATCGAAAAAAAAACTGAAAAACTACATCAGTAAAATACTAGTACTCTTTGGCCGATTTTGATTAAAAGCTTATTTTCACGGTCCCGGGGGGTGTTTAACTTAAATATAACATTTCAGTCTCATAGCTTAATTCCTCCATGCTTAAAAAAATTTTGTATTTCAAAAAATTAAATATTAAGGCTTATACGAATCCTGAGTAAATCTCCACAGCCATAAAACATCAAATTAAGGCTTATATTTTGCAAAATAAAAAAAATTTTAATTATAAAGCCTCTATATACGTTATTTATTATTTTTGGAATTAAATTCATTTAAAATAGTAGAATTCAAGTTGTAAAATATTTTTAAAAGAAAACAAGCAATTTTTTAAGACAATCGATGAAAAGAATATGTTAAAATCACATTCGCTGGGCTATATCTTAGAGGCCGTAGGGCGCCTATGCCGGTTTTGGGGGGCGCCCTGGGGCGGGGGAGGGGGGGGGGCTCGCGCCCTGGTCTGGGTTTGTCTCTGAGGAATGGACAGTGGTTGGTTCTGTGTAATCGGGTTTGTGTTTGGTTTGGGTTGACTTTGGGGCCTCAATCTGCCTACTCCCCAAGTCGGGGTGTTAGCTCTTGGTTCCCGGGGTCTCAACCTGCCTACTCCCCAGGCCGTGAGCAACCAAAGTCAACCCAAACCAAACACAAACCCGATTACACAGAATCAACCACTGTCCATTCCTCAGAGACAAACCCAGACCTCTGAGGCATCCACCAAACACACCACCAATACACCGACTTGGGGAGTAGGCAGATTGAGGCCCCGTGTCAATCTAAACCGAACACAATTACACACACCCAACCTTCCTCCAGCTCTCAGAGACCAATCCACGCCTCTGAGTCATCCACCAAATTGACCTAGGGACCAGGAAGACTGCGACCCCGTAAACAATCCCCCTCCACCATTACCTCCTAAATTCCTTCTCTCTTGAAAATGGCTCCAAAAGGAGAGCCGAAACGTCGAGTAAATCTCAGCACCCCACGCGACTTAACCCGAGAAAACTTATCTTTGCATACATCCGGTCGCGGAAACTTTCCAGAACATATATATGGTTAAGCTTAGAGATTGCGGTGTAGGTTTTAGGTGAAACATTTTAAACTGAGGTTGTGTTTATATGTGGGGTTTCACTGGGTTATGTGAGTAAAAACAAAGAATATATATTATACTCGATATATTTCGGGATATTATTATAAACACAACCTCACATATATATGGGTCATTCCATGCCAAATCGACAAATTTTTTTCTTGACCCCCGCGGATTTCGCTGAAAATTTCCTATCTTTTTTCTACCCCTTAAAAGACATTTTTGAGAATTTTTTCAAATTTTTTTACCCAACTAAAAAAAAGTTATGGATTTTTGAAAAAAAACTGCTCTTTTTTTCAAATAACTATAACTTATTTTAAAATTGATATTTCGAAACCACACAAGGCTATAAAAAATTTGTTTTTTAATCTAGTTTTCAGAAAAAAATACAAAAATTATTTTGTCGGTAAAGTACGAGACTGAAAAAAAATCAATTTTTAGTATGATGACTTAAAATTTTCGAATAAAATATCATTTTTCAACTTCTAAAGTTTCACGAGAAAGCTGAAAAAAATTTTATAAAAAAGTTACGTAAAAAATAAACCAAATTTCAAAAAAAAAATTTTTATAACCAAAAAAAAATAGAAGCAATCGTCGGCACATCTTGAAATTAGGGGGGATAATTGTAGAATTAGTTGAAGTTTTTTTTGAGTTAAAAAAAATAAAAAAAAAATGGTCGATTTAAAATTAGGGTTTTTTCAAAAAAAACTGAAATATTTCATATACCGGGCTTCTGAAATAATTTTTGTATTTTTTTCTGAAAACTAGATTAAAAAACAAAATTTTTATAGCCTCGCGGGGTTCCGAAATATCAATTTTAAAGTAAGTTATAGTTATTTGAAAAAAAAGTGCAGTTTTTTTTTTCAAAAATCCATAACTTTTTTTTAGTTGGGTGAAAAAAATTTTTAAAAATATCTTTTAAGGGGTAGAAAAAAGATAGGAAATTTTCAGCGAAATCCGCGGGGTCAGGAAAAAATTTTGTCGATTTGGCATGGAATGACCCATATATATATATATATATATATATATATATATATATATATATGCGAAGACAAGTTTTCTCGGGTTAAGTCGCGTGGGGTGCTGAGATTTACTCGACGTTTCGGCTCTCCTTTTGGAGCCATTTTCAAGAGAGAAGGAAGTTAGGAGGTAATGGTGGAGGGGGGTTGTTTACGGGGTCGCAGTCTTCCTGGTCCCCAGGTCAATTTGGTGGATGACTCAGAGGCGTGGATTGGTCTCTGAGAACTGGAGGAAGGTTGGGTGTGTGTAATTGTGTTCGGTTTAGGTTGACTACGGGGCCTCAATCTGCCTACTCCCCAAGTCGGTGTGTTGGTGGTGTGTTTGGTGGATGCCTCAGAGGTCTGGGTTTGTCTCTGAGGAATGGACAGTGGATATATATATATATAGGTAAGAGAAAGTAAAACGATTTTTTTTTGAACTTTTTTAGTAAATCGGCTCTCATGAAAAATATAGACGAGTGTCCGTCTGTTAAACTTTTTGAGCTATTTTTGAGTGAATTTTCAAGATTTTTAACTTTGCCCATCAACCGTAGGTTAGGCAGGTAAAGTTAATGTAATCGTAAAAAAAAAATCGAAATTTTTCTGAAGCTGCCAAAATGCGTTTTGAGGTCCCCTGAATCCATTTAAGTAGTTTTTGGAATGGTGTCTGTCTCTCTCTCTCTCTCTCTCTCTCCAAGAAGTGTATTTTTATTTCTGTGATTAAAAGTTATTATTTTTGTTAAAATACGGTGTACTTCATTATCCCGTTTTCCGAGAAGTCCACGAATGCTTGGAGGAGTAAATATTAATATAATTATACAGGCCACAAATAGTACCCTTCCTACATCTCCTTCAAGCTCTAACAATAACCTATAATTTTTTTTATATATTCAGAAACTAGACTTTCTCCCGAGTAAAATGATATATAATATTAATACCCTAATTTGTTATAAATTTGTTAAAATGTCATTTAAATTCGAAAATTGTGCATAGCAACAGAGCAAAATCAAAACAAATAAACGCATTGCGTTATTTCTTTGAGTATAGGGTGGGCAAAGTTGTGCGCTCGACAGTCTGACCCTTTATTTTAACTTTGGGCCCTCCTAAAAAATTTTTACCATCCCAGAATGCAAAAATCGTGTATTTATGATATTCTGAAGTTATTTAAAAGCCTTTGACCTCCTGTCGCGGTGTGTATGTGACGATCAGGGCGCTGATTGGCCAGAATAAAAGGAAGTTGAGTCAGAGAGGGAATTTTTCCTAAGGCGAGCAATTAGAAGTTAAGCTCTATTTACAAGTTAGACATATGATAGCGCTGAATCCTGACTTTGATAACTGTTTTGTTTATATATTTTCAAGAATGAATGATTTTTGGAAACCCAAAGATTATAAAATATCGTAAAAATATGTTTTTTCAATCAGGGTTCTGAAAATTGTATTAGGGATGTTCAAAGTTTAAAAAAAAAACTGTAAGAATTCGATTTTTCTAAACTTTAAGCAGTTTGAGGCACCAGTAAAACACCTCAGATTTTACTGAAACTCGAATATTCTATTTGTTAAGCTACATATTGTTAAGGGGTGACGTCTTAAAAAAATTTAAAAAATTCAAAATTAGAACCACTTTAAAGCAAATTTTCCAATAAAATTTATTTTTTTCTATTATCTCTAAAACTGTGCCTCTATATATTTACAACAAATTGAGAAAGGCGAAGCTTCGCCGCGCCCATCTCAACTTGGCCCTGGCGGGCGGCGTCTCGGTGCGTGACCAGTAGTTTTCACCTTAATTTTAAAGCCCATATGACTTTTGCCTAAATGAAAATACACTGAATCAAGTTTAAAATTTGAGTATTCGCCCTGCCCGGCCTGTGTGTTTTGAAGGCCATGAAAAAATTACGGGCGGGTAGCAAGTCTAAATTTCACTTTAATAACCCGACTAGAAATTTTAATGTGAGACCTATTGGGGCCTCATTGGGTTGCCCATTAGGGACGTACATTGGGATGTCACGCAAAAACCAATCTGGCCCTAATTGGACAATCCCACTTGTGCCCCGATGAGGAAGTCCCAAAGAGGTCCCAAAGAGGCATCCCAACCCCTAGCCTCACAGGGAAATCCCTATGTGGCCCCATAAAGATCCCTCAGGGATGTCACGCAAAGGCCAATCTGGCCCTAATTGGACAATCCCACTTGGGCCCAGATGAGGAAGTCCCAAAGAGGTCCCAAAGAGGCACCCCATCCCCTAGCCTCATAGGGAAATCCCTATGTGGCCCCATAAAGATCCCTCAGGGATGTCACGCAAAAGCCAATCTGGCCCTAATTGGGCAATCCCACTTGGGCCCCGATGAGGAAGTCCCAAAGAGGTCCCAAAGAGGCACCCCATCCCCTAGCCTCATAGGGAAATCCCTATGTGGCCCCATAAAGATCCCTCAGGGATGTCACGCAAAAGCCAATCTGGCCCTGATTGGGCAATCCCACTTGTGCCCCGATGAGGAAATCCCAAAGAGGTCCCAAAGAGGCACCCCATCCCCTAGCCTCATAGGGAAATCCATAAGTGGCCCCATAAAGATCCCTCAGGGATGTCACGCAAAAGCCAATCTGGCCCTAATTGGGCAATCCCACTTGGGCCCCGATGAGGAAGTCCCAAAGAGGTCCCAAAGAGGCACCCCATCCCCTAGCCTCATAGGGAAATCCCTATGTGGCCCCATAAAGATCCCTCAGGGATGTCACGCAAAGGCCAATCTGGCCCTAATTGGGCAATCCCACTTGTGCCCCGATGAGGAAGTCCCAAAGAGGTCCCAAAGAGGCATCCCAACCCCTAGCCTCATAGGGAAATCCATAAGTGGCCCGTCCTTCAGTTGTCATTTTTATAAAGTTGATCCTTAAATAAATAAAAATAAATAAATACATTGTCTGAAAATGATTTAGCATATGATGATTAGGAAATTCAAGATGAAGAAAGTGAATTAATTTCTATTTCGCTTCAATTAAATTCTTAATAAAAGGAAAATCAAATAATTCTATAAATCAAATAATATTTGTTTTGATATCAATTTTCTTTAATTTGAGAATAAGATTACATATCTTTAAAATTTTTTTAAAAATTCCATTTTCTCTTTGTGTCGATTTCAATATTTCTTGAGATTCGTTACTAAAATTGTTTAAAAAGATATGGATGTAAAAATAAGTTTATATCTCTAAAATAAATCACATTAATTTTTTTTACCTTGGCTATATATCTATAGTATTACCATCAGCTATCACATGTGGGAAAATATTTTTCCTTTCTCAAAAAATTTCTTTTAGTTCTCTGGAAATGTGAAAAATAAATAAATTAATTTTATAAATTTATAATATTTTTTTAATTTATCTATTTACCTTTCAAAAGGACATTTAATAGATATTATGTTCCTTGTATTCATTTATCAAAATTAAAGAGGCTTCTTCAGGCCAATGCGTTCTTACGTCTAAAATTTCTAATGAATATAATTGAAAGAATTAAATAGATTAAAAGATTACATAAATAAAAAAAAATTAAAATTAAAATAGCAGCAAACGATCACAAGCTTTTTTTTCGATATTAAATATGTTTCCAAGGAGATTGAGAGAAAATGGCGACAGTTTGAAAGGTGGTCATCTACTAAAGCTTTGGCGCTGTGATCGCCCTGCACAATTCCATTTGGTCGGAGGCATGCCGAATAGGGAATTCCCTATAAGGGCCCAATTATAACCCAATCGGGAAATTCTCAGGAAAAATAAAATAACTTATAATCACTTTCGCGCAATTGGGTTCTGGGTAGAAAAATATGTAGAAAAGTTCAAGCTTGAAACGAACAGAAAGGGCAAAATGTGTAAATTATACTGCAATGACAAGCGAAACGAACAAACCTAATTTCTAATTTTTAAATAATAAATAAGAAATTATATATAATATTTAAGATATTATATATATCGCGTATATGAGCCGCGAAATTTATACAATTAAATATTAAGTGATGCGTTATATGTAAGAAATGACATCTATTGAGCCTCGCGACTCCAATCCTCATCATCTACGCATGCGCGAACACTGGATTTTATTTATTCCAAATAAGATATTACAGCAAATATTTTGTATAAGTTTTTATTTTAATGTTGGGATTTCCCATTTAGGTCCCACACAGAACCCAATTGGGAGAAACTGACTATAAGTTATTATATTTGTCCTGGGAATTTCCCGATTGGGTTCTAATTGGGCCCTTCTAGGGATTTCCCTATTGGGCTTGCCTCCTTGGGACCCCATGAGGTCCAGATGTATACGCTGGGTGATTCCAAAGTAATTTCTAGACGTGAAATTTTTATTTTTATATTGGGATTTCCCGTTTAGGTCCCACACAGAACCCAATTGGGAGAAACTGACTATAAGTTATTTTATTTTTCCTGGGGATTTCCCGATTGGGTTCTAATTGGGCCCTTATAGGGATTTCCCTATTGGGCATGCCTCCTTGGGACCCTATGAGGTCCAGATGTATACTCTGGGCGTTCCCAAAGCAATTTCTAGTCGGGAAACTGATTCTGGCGGACGGGCATGCAAATGAAATCAGGCGGGAACGGATCTATTTAAAAAAATCAACAATTTAAAAATATTTCTTTATCCGACATCTGAAAAAATTTATTTTTTATTATAAATTTAAATATGTAAATAAATTAAATATTTTTAAATAATTTTTTTATTTGATGTCTTATTTAAAACTTTTTATTAAATAAGAGAAAATTTGTTTTATTTTGTACAATGTATGATGATTTAAGGATTATTTAAATAAAATTATTTTATTTAAAAATTGCTAGACATTCGACATTTATTCATTCATTCACTAAATTTCCGGATGGTACGGGAGGGTTTGAAAAATTTCCGGGCGAGTCTGAAGAATGGTAAAAAAATACCCGGCGCTAACAAGGGGAATGCATAGCCTTGATAACACCGATTTGAACGAAAAATTTTTTATGTGTAGTACTTGATGAAATACAAATTCTATTAAAGCGAGAGGACGCGCTTTTCAACGGTTCGTCTAAAAAAAAATGTTAAAGATTTTGCCTGCATGCCTTAAGCCGTTACTAACAATAATATTGACAAAGGTCGCGATGGCTAGATCGGTAGGGCGCATTCTTTGTAAATGAAAAATCGCGAGTTCGAATCTCACCTTGTGAAACTATTTATTTTTTTTTTTTTGTGCAATTTATTTTTAGTTTTTGGTTTCAGAATATTTTTTAATATTAATAAATAAATAAAAAGTTTTTTTTTTTTAATTATTGGCATTTAATTTTCAACATGTTCCATATATTTAAAGAAATTTCGAATGCTTTATGTCAAAAATATAATATAAGGAAATATTTAATATTATACTAGAAATATATTACTATTAATTGGACACATAAAAAAATTTACAATTAACATATTAGCATTAAATGTCATACATAAAGGTCAAAAAATATAAAGAGTTTCGCACTACTATTATTTTCGCTCTTTATATTTTTTTGACCTTTATGTATTATTTACAATTAATGCTAATATGTTAATTGTAAATTTTTTATGTGTCCAATTAATAGTAATATATTTCTAGTATAATATTAAATATTTCCTTATATTATATTTTTGACAGAAAGCATTCGAAATTTTTTTTTGTTATAAATTTAATTATACGGCCTAAACATCACGCCAAATTGTGGGGACCGGCAATTATGTTCATAATTCACTACCTGGTACCCCAATCAATGAAAAATACATCTTACCGCCAGCTGCGGTGGTCCCCTTTAACCCCTTCACCTCCTTTCTCTCTCTTTATTATAAATTTAAAAGAAAGCAAGAAGTTGAATAAAAGAAAAAAAGAAGAGTATGCAAAAAAGATGGAAAGAGCCTTCTCAGAAACTAAAAACCCACAAGACTTCTGGAAACTAGTGTCGGAATTCAGACAAAGACAACCACAAGTAAATAACTCAATAACAGCAAATCAATGGGTGGAGCACTTCAGGGAGCTGTTAAACCCGCCCCTGATTGCTAGACCTATGGCCTATGCAGAACCATATATAGAGGATGACTATCTTGATGCTTCATTCAACATTTTGGAATTAAGAAGGGTCCTTCATAAAGCTAAGCAAAACAAGGCCCCAGGGCCAGACAGAATACCCTATGAATTTTACAAAAACGCTCCGGATGAACTGCTGAATAAACTGTTAAAGATTCTTAATACTGTATATGAGACCGCCAAAATACCCCAATCCTTTAAGAAAGCCATAATATTCCCTATATATAAAAAAGGAGATAAAAATGTACCAGCAAACTACAGAGGCATATCTTTCTTGGACACCATATCTAAATTATTCACAGGACTACTCTTGAATAGACTGTGCAATTGGGTGGAAGTAAATTGTAATATAAGTGAATTTCAAGCTGGATTTAGAAAGGGCTACTCGACGATAGACAATATTTTTAATCTAACAAGCCTAGCGCACATAAAAATAAATCAGAATAGAGAAAAACTGTACTGCTTTTTTGTCGATTTCTCTGCCGCATTTGACAGTATCAGCAGAGAGGGCCTTTATTATAAGTTGTCATGCAGGGGGATGTCCACAAGAATGCTGAATTGTATCCGGGAACTCAACCGTTCTACGGGGGCCAGAGTCTGGGTTAGGGGAGAAGTATCAGACATCTTTGAAACAACGATGGGAGTGCGCCAAGGGTGTCTTCTCAGCCCACTTCTGTTTTCTCTCTTTATTGACGATCTGCATCAAGTAGGGGAGACTGTTGTACCTAGGACATGGTGTACCTTGGACCAGTCCACTTATCTAGTAAGTGATGCAACCTAGCGGACTCCGGGTGATCCCTTTTAACCACTGTGGTCAAACCAGTGCACAGGTTGAGTTTTGCAGCTGTCAGTTTCTGTTTTCGGTTTTGCGTAGCAAAAGTCTTATTTTAATAGTAAAAGTAAAATTTTCGTTTGTCGGTTGAATGTCCGTGCTTCCGGGAAGTTGGTACTAGCATTTCTACTAACTGACTACGTGGATAACGCATTTTTTGGTGAGTAAAACGCTCACTCTGTTTTGAAAATTGGTTAGGTATTTACTTGTAGGTGGCCATTTTTGCTTAAAATGAGACCATCGTGTACCTTGGATACAAACGTCATCGGTGTACCTTGGACCGCTGGTCCAAGACGTTGTAACGCATGTGTTGTGCAGAAATCAAGCTCCTCCTCTGATTCAGATGAAGCGTTAAGCCTTGTATCCACTGATAACGAGGACAGTGATGAAAAAGAATGCTTGTAGGGCCCTCGGGGTTTGGTGTAGAGGTTAGCGTGCTAACCTCGTATGCCAAAAGTTGCGGGTTCGGACCCCAGGCAGTCCGATGCAATTTGGATACCAAATGGCTTAAATAAGAATGCCTGGATATGCCTAATATGTATATTAATCTCTATAAAGGCTACAAGAGGTCTGTCCCAAGGTACACGAACATCGTGTACCATGGACCAATTTACATATCAATAGATTTTAATTTATCTTGTCTAAAGTTATACAAATATATAATTTGTCAATATCTTTTGTTGTTCTGAAAGGTTTAAACTATGACTGGATCCTGTTCAAGTATTATAATTTCAAAAAACTTTGGCGTAAAAAAATAAAATGTAAAAAGTGGTCCAAGGTACAACAGTCTCCCCTACTGGACGGCGGCTTCAAACTAGGAAATAAAAGAATCAATATTTTACTTTATGCGGACGACATAGTTTTAATAGCGGAAACCAAACAAAGTCTACAAAATATGATACAACAACTGGAATGCTATTGCAATACCTGGAATCTAAGAGTTAACCTAGATAAGTCCAAAATCATGGTATTTAGAAAGGGCGGGAGACTGGCTGAAGATGAAAAATGGAGTTTCAAAGGAAGCACAATAGAGTGTGTTAATAGATACAAGTACCTAGGAATGCTATTGACCCCTTCGCTGACTTATACACACCATATCAAGGAAAAACTAACTACATCCAAACTGGCTATGAACTCGGGGCTGAATGGCTTAATGAAAAACACTATTATACCAGTCACCTCAAAATACAAGGTTTTTAACTCAGTGTGCCGGTCAATAATGACGTATGCTGCACAAATTTGGGGATATAGAAAATCGGAAGAAGTAGAAAAACTCCAAAGGTTCTTCTTCAAGAGAGTTTTTGATCTACCCTATAACACGTCCAATTACATTATATCATTGGAGACAGAACTCCCTCCAATGTATATTTACACCCTTGAATTGCACCTAAATTATATAATAAAAAATTTGCAAATGAGTAATGATAGGCTCCCTAATATTCTAACAAAGGAAATAATCAATAGAAAGATATATTGGTATAAGAGCCTAAAAAATATGGCAGCAGGGCTGGACGTGCAACTAAGCGAGGGATTTCGAAATTTGGACCTGCTTAAACAACAATTCGCCCAATTAATTCAAAAAACCGAGGAACAACACTGGGAGGAGGCTAAGGCAGCTGCAAACCGCTCTACACATCACCCTCTCTATAAAGAGCTTGAATGGAAATTGGGAGAGCGGTCATATATTAAGGACGGGCTCCCAATAAAGACCATAAAATGGATATTTAAACTGAGGGGAGAAGCCGTTTACCTCAACCGAAGGCCCTGGAGAACAGAGAAAGAGCAAAGATGCTCTCTCTGCAACTTAGAAGAGCCAGAGGATGTGGTGCACTTCGCAGCAATATGTCCTATTTTGGGGCATATACGGGAAAGATGGTTGGGGCAGCGAAGAATGACTAGGGGTGAGCTCAGAGACTACCTAAATGGGAGGGACTGGAAAAGGATTGGAGGGTTCGCAGCCGAAGCATGGCAATATAGATGGGAGTGGATAATAGTTTAATGTGTAGTGACCATTATCTGTCAATGTACTGTTTTTGTTTCCCATGTAAAGGAAAAAAATACACTCCAGCAGACGGTTTAAATAAACCAATGCTGAAGGCTTAATATAGATAAGTAGCTGTCTGTATATGTAAATTTTAATGTAAAATCAAATCATAATAAATAAAGCAATTATTATTATTATTATTATTATAAATTTAAATATACGACCTAAACATCACGCCAAATTGTGGGGACCGGCAATTATGCTCATAATCTACTTCCTGGTGTATTTATAATAAAGGGAAAGAAAAGAGGTGAAGGGGTTAGAGGGGACCACCACAACTGGTGGCAAGATAGTATTTTTCATTGATTGGGGCACCAGGTAGTAGATTATGAGCATAATTGCCGGTCCCCACAATTTGGCGTGGTGTTTAGGCCGTATATTTAAATTTATAACAGAGAGAGAGAGAAAAGAGGTGAAGGGGTTAGAGGGGACCACCACAACTGGTGGCAAGATAGTATTTTTCATTGATTGAGGTACCAGGTAGTGGATTATGAACATAATTGCCGGTCCCCACAATATGGCGTGATGTTTAGGCCGTATATTTAAATTTATAATAAAGGGAGAGAAAGGAGGTGAAGGGGTTAAAGGGGACCACCACAACTGGTGGCAAGATAGTATTTTTCATTGATTGGGGTACCAGGTAGTGGATTATGAACATAATTGCCGGTCCCCACAATATGGCGTGATGTTTAGGCCGTATATTTAAATTTATAATAAAGAGAGAGAAAGGAGGTGAAGGGGTTAAAGGGGACCACCACAACTGGTGGCAAGATAGTACTTCTCATGGGACTATTCCTATATTTCTATAGAGGATCCCCTCAGTTGCTGACAAGAGAGTTTTTTCATTTTTTGAGGTTTTAAGCATACGAATTTGACCATAAATGCAGGTCTTCACATTATCTTAGCAAGCATTCCATTGATTTCCTATGGAAATAATAGGGGTGGGCGTAAAAAAATTTGGACCAAAAATTGGCCCGGCAAGATCCGGATCCTTATTCTGGGAGCTATTCTTAGCCCAAATCCATTGTCAGAATTCGGTCCTCAGATTTTCCATACTCAACTACTGTGACGTAGAGGGCTGTGGCCAGTCTACGCCCATAGAGGGTTGACGATTTTAACATACAGGGGAACTTAAAAGAGGGTGGAGGGGGAATTTATTAATATTAGCTCAAAAGAAAGAAAATGATTCAGTTTGGTGATAAATGAATAGAAAATCAATTTAATGATGAGAATATTTAAAATTTGAAACACTCACTATGATTTCTTTGATGAACAATTATGATGACGATAGGGGGGGGATTGAACGCGTTCAACATAGACAATTTTTGGGTACATGAATAATTATAAAAAAACATGAAATAATCTTAATAAATGAAAATATTTAAACAATATCAAACAAACAAAATCAAACTACGTATATGATATAAATATATACAAAGGTTTCGATAAAAAAAATTCTTCTTAGTTTATATAATTATGATAATTTTAAATAATTAATTTTTTTTTTTGACATTAATATATAATAAATATTATAAACAAAAGAATATATATAAATTTCGGAGTTTTGAGTCAACTAATATTAATAAATTATTTTGATGAAAATCAAATGTATTGGAGATAAGCCGGCCAAAATTAGATGCTAGTCCATTCCGAGAATTTGAAATTCGGTCCGAACTGCATTCAATCTCCTCATAAGCGATGAATTTTAATATTGTGTAGAGAAGTAAAGGCTTTAATGATTTGTGTAAAATCAAAGCAAAAGTTTCGGGCGCCTTCGTCAATGAAAATTTAGGCCGATAATAAAACGGTACGCCAAGGGCCCA
Organism: Euborellia annulipes; assembly: GCA_023213315.1. Taxonomy (NCBI): domain Eukaryota; kingdom Metazoa; phylum Arthropoda; class Insecta; order Dermaptera; family Anisolabididae; genus Euborellia; species Euborellia annulipes. Next base: position 165 of record JAKCPI010002180.1, on the reverse strand, counting down.
ACGGAACAAAGACTTGCCTCGACTCACCAAAATAATAAATAATTAATTATTTAATTAAATATTTCGAAACGTAAATTTCTTCGATATTAATCAATCATAAGGTAAATTAAAATTTTATATTTATATTAAAATGAGAACATTTTTCATTATAAAAAATTTCTCTTT